>JAUZND010074213.1:0-16712 GCA_034780555.1 Coelogynopora nodosa
AATGTGCGTTCGTGTGTGTGTGTTATTTCAATCTATGCTTTTGACGTATTGTATTGTTTTGGACATATGTTCAAAAAATTTGTTGTTGTCTTTTTTTATAATGTTATGTTATTTTTCCTATTTATGTTTACATACAGGAAATAAAGCCCTTTGTTTATTTATTTATTTATTGTTGTAAATATTTTTGAAATTGTGAGTAAAGTCAAACATAATAAAAAAAACAATTCATCTTCCATAAATGGATGCTCGATGGATGGCTTCAGTACTCCACCACACAATGTTGTCAAGAAACCTCTGAAAATTAAAATATACAAATAATAATACCATCTGCAATTTAGCTAAAAAATGTATTGTTTGTATAATTATCAATTCCCACTAATCTGTTAACAGCGAAATTATCGGTGGTAGACACACCACAAATAATTAAACCATTTATTTCAGATAATAATTTCATCACTTTGTTGAATTGACATATTAGAAGATTAGCAGATATACAATCAACTGGTACCAGCATAGCAAGGTCTTTATATTTGCAGCATACGGACTGAACCAAAAATACCAAAACTGTCTTTGCGACTTCTACTTCTTCATTTAAGCCAACAAAGGAACCGTTGGTATATTCTATCTTAGATGCTGTATAAATTTCACCAAGCAACAACAAACAAATTCGATGCTCTCGAGGAATGGAAAGTAATCGTGTTTTTAAGTATTCAACGTCAATGGCGTCTTGTTTTACAGTCAAACCTGCTGATAACTGGCGCGATCCACGCTCAGTTGAAAGAAAAAAGAATTCCCGAAGCTTGCAGTACAAACGTGGTGACGTCATGTTCCACAGAAAGGCACACATGATCAGTTCCGGACTGTAGTGTCTAGCTGCTCTCTTTTTAATGTACAGATTAATTTGTTCAATCATGAAGCGTATAAGTTTTTCAGTTTCTGGTTCATCAATGTCACCTTTTAACACCGTTTCCAAGATATCTGTGCAAATATTTAATAACTGCTCTGCAGAACCAGTTCCAGTGTCTTCCTTATCAACCCATGATTTAATACAAACAAGAACGTTACTAACTTCTGTCACAGAACTGATCGTATTGTCTTGTAAGAGATGATACACATGTTTATTGCTAACAACTGCGCCACGCAGGCTAATATCCATGTGTAGGTCAGGTCCAGAAATGCTTAGAGAACGCTTCACTGTTGGGTGGTGATTGGCAATGTCGATGAACACAAACAACACAAAATCATCTTTATAAAATATTTCGAATTCAGACGGAAATGTGGAGGATTTAATTCGTTCACAAAAGTCCATGAAATAAATTATCTTCTCTGATACAAACATTTTATTCTCTACTCTAGAGTGTGAAAACATTCTTGATCCTTTTCACGACGAGCTGCAGCAGCACTAAAGCAGGTCTGTTTTGGTGCCACTGGTACTTTTGACATGTATTTTGGTTGGCCAGGAAAGAGAGATGGTATAGATGTTGGTTTTAATATTCTTAAACGCAGATTTTCTGATGAACGATTCTTCAACCTCGTAGGGTCATTATCAGAAGATAAAGTTTTAAATTCAGTCTCACAAAAATGAGTTTTTCGTTGGCAAATAGTCTTTTCGGTAAATGGCATTCAGCTATTCAGTTTTCAAAGATTCCAGGAAATCATGGAAAGATATACTCTCTAAAGTAGAGGATGTTGATGTCGAAATGACATACCCAGAAAAACATCCCAGAACACAACACTTCCAACCTATGATAAAGTCAGGTATGTTTAATTTCTAGCTAGTATTCGAGTTTATAGCAGGTAGTCGCTTATGGCGATGTTAAAATCAATAAAAATCCAATCAATAGCACAACAGTAGGCAGCTCGCTCAGACAGACACAATCCAATCAATAGCACAACCAAAACCAACAGAGACAGCAGTCGGTCGTGGTTTGAGTGAATTCTAATGGTGGCTGACGAGCTTTCCACTCCAGTTACTATCGCTCCATGTGAATAGTCATTCCTACTAATTGTAAAAAATGTTTTAAAGGGAAGGTATGGGGGTATTTTAAATAATTCAAATATTTTGGCAAAACCCTAACAGCTTTTTTGGGAACCCTTCTGAAATTTTAAGATATTGGTATCTGGTTTTAGACGAAAATGATATTTATACTGTTTATTTCGAAGTAATTATTCATATATTTATATTTTTGGAGTGTCATTTTATTTAAATATCGGTTAGATAATTTTATTCTGTAATAATGTTTTTAAACTTTTTTAGGTTCACTAGAAATGTACTTGTTTTTTCTAATTTTAAAGATGCAGGCACCATTACTACAGTATAAAAATAAGTATTAGTTGCATCACAGAATTTATATTGACAATTACATATTAGGAAATGGATTTAGTAGTATAACTACACTGCATAATTAAACTTTTTTCATTTAACTAATTTATTGTAATTTTTTATTTGATTATATTGTATAAAACAATGTTAAAATTGTTATCAGTGTAATCTACTGTTACTTTTAATTCTATTCAATGCTGTCTCCGTAAAATGTACAATGCTATATCTGTTTTTATGTTTTTATTAATGATATATTATTTACATATACAATACATACATAATTTATCATAAAGTGAAAAGTAATTAGTATAGTCATAATTATTTTAATACATTTTGTTATTAAATTTTTTTTGTACTCATAATATATATATTTTTTTACTTCCTAGCTTATCAAAATGCAGACAATGGCAGCTATGGCTGCTCCTATGCAGCAATCTACCCAACTGAAAGACAGTAATGAGAAGACAGCCCGATCGATCTTTGTGGGTAATATTCCTTATGAGGCCACAGAGGAGAAACTCACAGAATTGTTTGCGAAGGTATATTACCTAAATATTTGTATGATGGACAATTTAGATTAAAACCTATTGTATTTTCAATGACTACATTAATATAATAATTGAAAATTAGGAAATATGTATACTCTTTTATAATATAATTACTATCGAAAATATATTTTTAATAAGCAATTTAAATAATAACCTAATCTTTTGAGAGGTCTAATTGTGTATATAAGCCTAAAATTTATCAAAAATTCAATGAGAAAAAACCAAGTTAGTATATACTTATATATAGTTAATGAAAGCAAATCGGTTTGATATTTTTACAGTAGGTAAAAATTTAATAAAAGTTTAACATGTGGCATATTTGTTATATTTATATACGAAAACGTTCAAATGATTATTTAATAGGTTGGAGTATTCTGCTCACTACTCTGAGCCAAATAGAAAAGTTTCAACCCAACCCATATTGACGTAATATTATCTTACTATTTTAAATTTAAATATACTATTTCAGCACACTATCTGGTTGATATTTGAATAATTTTTTCATAATTAATATAATTTTTCTAGAAAAGCAACAAAAAGCAATCCAAAGATTAGATAACCCAAATACTCCTTGTGCAAATGCTAACAATCTGAAAACATCCATTAGACACAATTCTCTCTAACAGATATTAAATTATCGTGGCTTTTTAATTTACTGAAGAAAATTATATTGAGTTTGTCCAAAAAAAAGTTTAATAATTATTTTGAAAACATTTAAAATCACATTTCTTTTTTTTAATATACACTTGAGAACAAACATCAAAATGTTATCCCGCGCTTATGATATAGTTTTTTTAAGAAATACACTTTTCGTAATATTAATTAATTAAAAAAACTTAAATACATAATATAACATTAATATCTGTTTTGTATCTATTGTTGAATATCTAATACTTACTTAATGTTAAATATACTTTCCAGGCTGGCCCAGTTGTTGGTTTCCGGCTGGTCTATGATCGTGAGTCGGGTAAGCCGAAAGGGTATGGCTTCTGTGAGTACAGCGACCCTTCGACCGCGGCCAGTGCTCTTCGAAACTTGCAAAATATTGAATTCAATGGACGGCCACTACGAATTGGTGAGTGAGAGTTATTTGACAGAGTACCTGCTGGTTGTTGAGATTGTGTCACATTTTACATTATTGGCCATTCGAAGTATTTAACAATATTTTATCACGTCATTTATTTTGTTGCATTAAATCTTATTCATTAAATAGATTAGGTTATTTTTTTTACAAAGCTCACATCATTAGCTGAAAATTGTGAGCGGCAATATTTGTTAACGATATATTTACCTATATATTTTCGATGTGTGCATTCTGATATAAATCAATTATTTTAAAATATAACAGTTATTTTACATTTTGTTACACATTTCTTCATCTATGGTTACGAAGGGGGATTTTTTGTCGACTTCTTGAAGAAGATTGTTATTTAATCATCTAAATTTATTGCAATTGTATTGTATTCTCCATTTTGACATGTTCTTAAAGACATTTTTAAGGGAAATTATTATCCTTAAATATTTTTAAATGTTTCATTTAGCTAATTATTATTTTGGGCTAAGATGATATTTATTTGATATGGCCAACAGTATAATGGTTATAACAAGGTCCGATTTATTGTTACAACATGAACTCAAATTTTAATTTCAATTGATTGTATTTTAAGAAATTTAAGATTGTGAAGAAATTTACAACTTAAAAAATTCACTCAGCTACGGAATGGAATCTAATTCTAGCGAGCTTATTAATATGGCTTTATAAACTCATATGTATTGTTATTCATTACCAATGTTTTTAGCTAGTGATACTTATACTATTATAATTTATATAATTACTTGTGGAGTAGGTAGTATAATGCACTTATCGTGATAAATATTCAATAGTTCAACATATTCAATATAAACTATAACACTTATTGAACATAAACCGACATGCAAACATTATCAATTAAATTATTAGTAAATTATCCGTTATGGTAATACATTTTTAATGGTGTTTGAATCAAAGTCACCTGATGCAAGTCCAAACATTCTGAACGTGATCTCTATTACCATCGTGACTATGCGTGACTGAATAGTAACATTTCATATTATATACATATTTCTAATATATTTTAGTAGCATCTGTACCATATTCCCTTGGTTTTTTTATATGTCAATTGTTTCCATTTTGGAGCATTATTTTAGTTCGTAATAGATGTTTTTAATTATTAGGTAATACTGTCATAACACCAACTAAATTTTACAAATTTAACACTAATGTGAATTTTTTCATGGTATGTGAATTATGATTTGACAAAATACACTAACAATGTTTACAAGTATATCTATTAGTAAAAAGATGCCGCGTTGAATTTCGCTAAATAGCGACGATAACATTATCATTTTGAGAATTACTTATCAAACCGATAAAGTTGTAAAGTGTAAAGTAGAGTAAAATCAGTAAAGTAGCAACCAAAAAAGTGTTTGTGTGAAAGGACCGTAAACTACACTATTACCAGTAACACCTTATAAGACTTTTCCCATCACCGTCTACTTACTCCACCGATGACAAGCATTGCTCAAAACACAACGATTGCTGGACAACAAAACCTGCACAACTCAGTTCGTTAGCGTATTAGCCGTGGATTCTGCTAATAAAAAATTGTGCAATCTACAGGTGCTATTTCGGTTCTCACAACAGTAATCGATATACTCCACTCTATACAATAGGAAATAGTTCAACATAATATAAAGTCTTTGACCACACTATTGTTCCGTTAACCAATCTAGGCCCTGCAGCTGGGGAGCAGAACTCGGCGGAGCTGGCCCTGAGCAACCCGGCAGTGGGGCCACCCCTGGAGAGCCCCTATGGAGATCGGGTCGAGCCTCGGGAGGCACCAGAGGCGATCAGTAGGGCAGTCGCCAGCCTGCCTCCCGAGCAGATGTACGAGCTGATGAAACAGATGAAGCTCTGCATCCAGAACAATCCCAACGAGGCGCGGAATATGCTGCTGCAGAATCCGCAACTTGCCTACGCTCTTTTGCAGGTTGGTTGGGCGGGGTGAGATTGTTGCCGTTCTAGTGGTGTTGACAGCTGTATTTATATTGTTTATTCATGTTATTTATGTTATTTCAACACAGTAGTTAAGATTTTATTTTAGATTCCACCAAAAGTATGTCTCACAACCGTATCCCAGTAACTCTATCGTATTAAAAAACCAAAAATGGGTCGTTTGTTTATTTTATATGTTTAAACGAGATTCAGTGAAGTTATGCGAAAATATGCCCTGCTGTAATTCGTGTACATTCTGTTGAGATGTCCCTAGGTGGAGTAAAAATGTTAGGGAAATAATTCAATAATTATGTAATAAAAATAATAAGCTGGCTTTGTTTTAAAAAAATACAGAATTGGTCAAATATTGGCCTTATTAGATCCCTTTTCTGCATGAACGACTTCATAACTTTAATTCGAACTTTATTATTATATATTCCTAATTATTTCATTTAGTTGAAGTTGATTAACCAGTGATGTGTTCTTAATAAATATCATTATCGATTGATGGATTTACATTAACAAATGGAATTTATTATTACATTGCGAATAACGCCTAATAATCTATTTACTACGTCTACTTAGTCTTACTTACTAATTTAATAAGAATGGCATATTCTTTTCTAATTATTTATCATTTTAAAATGCTTAGAATGAAACAAATATCCCTGAAATATTAAACTGTTAAATTCAGCCGTATTATTCCACAGTATAGAGCCCATCTATAAGGCAGATCTCTATCTCTCCTACGGCTTACGCTAGGCCCAGATCGTGATGAAGATCGTGGACCCCAAGGTGGCCATCGCAATGCTCAACCGCTCCAACGAGCAAATCCCCCCCGCCATGCTCGAGGGGGGTCTACCGACGCCCGCCACCAGCCAGCCCACCATGGTGACCGGTGGCGGTGTGGGCGGGGCTATGAGTCATGGGATGGGACCGCCACCCAACCAGGGGGGACACATGCCCCCTATCAGTCAGGGAGCGGGAGGCATGCAGCAGTATCCGATGCACAGCGGGGCGGGCCCGATGCAGTCAGGCGGTCCTATGCAGATGCAGCCCAACAGTCATGGTAGGTCAGGTGGTTTCCTTGTGGAACAACAATAGGGTACTGTTTGGCAGTGTTTTGGAGGAATTATGTCGATGGTACCTAAATTTAATGATATTCTCATATTAAGTATAATATTATGAATATATTTACCAACGGTATGAAGTTATTTTGCACAAATTATTTCTAAATATGGTTATATGGTTTTGTTAGTTTTGTGGTTATTATAGTTTTGGAAATTTGTAGGTGTATACGTACGTGTGGACACATATTATAATAGAGTATCATAAACCGATAACACTTAATAGTTTAATCGGCTAGCGTATAGAGAAATCGATAAGTATGTAAGGAAGATATTTGTAGGCTATAGACTTATTACGAATATATACCCAAACTATTGAAATCTGTTGTTTTACACATTATAAAAGATAAGTTTTACAAATGATAACCAGTGCAACCATTAGACGAACCGTTTGAGACGCGATCATTAGAATGTGTTTACAATGATGGACAGTAACCCACTGTGACTGACTTTATAAGATCAAGGTAAAAGTCAGGGAATTTAGGTATAAAGCAAAAAGTCAGGGAAAAGTCAGAAAATTTATAAATATTTTTGGAAAATTTCATGAAGTCAGGGAATTAAAAATTTTATATATTAAATATTTTAAACACCCCTTTATATGCATTCTAGGTAAAAAATAACCTCAAAAATTGTTCACACTTCGTGTGAATTCTAATTTATTCATACATTTATCTCTTTTCTTTTTCAGTTTTGGTTTTACTGAAAAACCAATTTACTACAATAATACAGTTTACTTCCAAAAATCGAATGCATTACGTACCAAACAAGATACCAAAATATCTGAATTAAAAGAGTTAGATAAGTCTATCAAATTTAAAGAGGGTGAACTGTAATATGCATTTATTATTTAACATTCAATTGGCATTTTGTATTTTAAGTCTGTATACAATACTTTAATAAAATTTCACTATAAGATTCTACTAAATCTATCTAATTTTTCTGAATATTATTGTACTAAAAAGTCAGGAAATTTTATCTTTGAAAAAGCGTGGCAACCCTGTAGATTGGTCCATGTCTAGGGTAGATCGATCTAGATGTAGCACGATCTACAAAACTGTGCTATGTCTACATGTAGCTATCCACCCTAATAATAGAACGTTTTTATTGGATATTAGACTATAAGTAAATAATTACTGATGAAATAATTGACCTATTATAGTATAGACATTCACTGTTTCTATTGTATATAACTCCTACTAAAGGTTAACATTTTATGCATACATTTTATTAAAAAAAATTACATTACCTTGTTTGACGTATTGAGTTAATAATGGCAACTCCTACATTTGGAAAATTGGAAACATCACGACTGGTAGAATTGTATGAAGAGCACAGAAAAGATGTCACGATTAAAGCGATATCTGTCAAGTGGTTGTTGATCGTTCAAATGGTACAGCAGATTAAAAATGTTACGATAATGTTTTTGTCTTCTTTCATGTGGTATTTCCATATATTCAGCTATTTTAAATAAACTAAAGGTATTTAGATACCTTTTACCTAACTGAATTAATGCTGTAAACAAATAAAACTAATGCTTACTGGAGAGTACTTTTATAACTAGATAAGTAGTGACAATAAAAAAACAGTTGGCAAAGTTTCAAACAAATTACTTGACATCTATTGAAAGGTAGCGGCATATATGTAAAGTATTTAGGCCAGTTAGCATGTGTCTGTATATAGAACAAAGATAGACCGACCATCTAGACCGCTTACAATCAGTCTGTGTATTTCGTGCTAGATGACTAAAAATGTAGATCGAGCTATATAGACTATAGATTAACCTAAGGTTTATACATTTGGCCTAGACCAAGCTACGGATATTTGTAGATCGATCTACCCCTAGATCAAGCTATAGAACGTTTTATAAATCCAGACCTGCCAACAGTTCCGATTTGGTCGGGACAGTCCGGATATTTGAAGCAATTTTTACTGTCTCGATATAATAGCAAATGTCCCGATATTTTTAAAATCTTACATTTATATTTTTTATTTGCCTTTTCTATGAATTTCATGCTCTAACATTTCGCGCGATCTCATTATCTACAGTTCCAGTTTATTATTGAACTTATATATTTAACCTTAAACTTATTGTTGTATGATCTTTCAAAATTGTACAAAATACATTAATAAGTCGCATAACATTTCACTTTTATAATTTTTTAAATATATATTTATGTTTTCATTTTAGTTATATTTTATATTTATATTTTAGTTATTTTATTTTATATATATAGTTATATTTATATTTATATTCCAAAAGTCCTAGTTGCCATACTTTTATGAAACATTGATGATAGATAAACGTTTATATTAAATTAATTTTTTAACGTGTCTCCAATTGATTACATTAATGTTAAAACCACACAAAACCCACGACCAGGGGCTCCCAGGCCCCACCAAACAGAACCAACTCGAGCCTTCGGCGTTCGCCTCACCGGTTTTAAAATTTTAGCAATTTGTCCCGATTTTGCTAATCTAAATGTTGGCAGGTCTGTAAATCCGGCCTCAGGTTTCGGAGAAATTTGTTAAATTGGATATATTGGAAAAAAACACGACTGGAATTTATTCTAGACGTAAAATTCTAAAAAATTTCGATACTACGCGCCTATTAGAGGCTTGGGTGCTCGCGTCGCCATGCCACAGTAGATAATCTGCTGCCTGAAGAGTGCAACCCTGTAAGATTAATACTAGTCGCTTATCTGACAACTATCCTGTACCAAATAAGGGAATATGTAAACCTCTTCAGCCGAATAACTGGAAATAGTTCGACACATCAAGTAAAATTCCTCTTTCCATACAGGTCCCCCTGGTGGCCCCCCCTCCATGTACCACCAACAGCAGCAACAACAACCACCCCCTATGGGGGGCAGGCCCGGCCCCCCCTACCGCTTCGACCAGCCCGGCGGCCCCCCGCAGCCAGTTGGACCACCTCAGCCGCAGCCGGGGGGAGGCGGCGGTATACCGATGCGTCCCCCCACCCACCCCAGCATGGGGGGCGGCGCCTATGCCGGCGGTCCGCCCATCATGTCCACCGGGATGGGGGGTCCCGGAGGTCCCATGCCGCAGAGGCCGCCGCCAGTGGGGGGACTGCAGCAGCAGCCCTCACCCGGGGTGCCTACTATGGCCCAGGTGAGGCATCTTCCGTTCTGTTAAGTAAATGATGATTGGATGACTGGTTTCATTAGTTATTTTGTACGTAGCAAACTGAAGCTTTCTACAAAATTGTTTAATGATATTGTAATACTTTCTTATAGATTATTATTAATACATGGTTCATACGCAGTCTTGAATTTTGGGATATAATAATGTTTTGAGAAAGGCTTAAATTTTGGAATATCATGAACCTTTAAAAATAATATAATTTTAATAAATATGATTAATATAATAAATAGCAACGGTATTTATATATTATTATTCAGGATAGCTGTTATGGAATTGTCTTATGTTTCCTGACTCAGAAATAGCAACAAAGTTTCGAAATTGTGCAAACAAATGTGCATTCATGACAAATGTTGGTATTGCATCTTTTTGATTGCATTTTTAAAAAATCTCTCATTTAAGTGGCAAAACAAGAGGACAGCTATGTTTTACTATTTGATGATTCTTTGAATAGTCCACTACAGTCCAATCAGATAGATGGGCATGTATGTTATTGGAATAGGGATAAAGTATAGTTTCTAGTTTTCAGCCTTCAATTTCCTATGACATTCCATAAAAATTACTTACTGGATAAACTTAACAAATCATGGAAGCTTTTACCCCGTCATGGACTTCTCCAAATTTCAATGGATAGTCCAAACGTGAATTGAAAGCTTCTTGAACTATTTGGGAAAGAAATTGAAACTGATACCTCCCACAAACTTTGACTATTGTGGCTGTTTTCTTTTGTATTGGATACATTATTTCTCAATGTGTAAAATTCCAAAATGCCTTGAAAATGTCTTGAAAAATTACTAAAATGTCTAGAAAAGGTTTTGAATTTTTCAAGACAGATGCGTATAAACCATGTAATAAATGAATGGAATATATTTAGATTAAGATATTTAATACTGTTTCACTATATTAAATACGTCCTGTGTTGATAATATAGACTACAAAATTTTGCTATTGTTGATTGCATTACTGTATTGTCTACAAAGATCTGCATTGATTGGAATGATCTGCAATGATTGGAATCCATAGCGTTTGTCGTCAAAAGATATTATAATTTTCTGGATTTTTTGCGCCGCTTAATGTTCAGTAATATAAGTATTAGGCAGTAGTACATTTCAAACATATTTTTTCTAAATATTATTTTTCTACAATTCTAATTTTTTCCCCATGATTTCAAATAATCCATCTGTAAATGAATGAACATATTATTAAAAAAATTTGCTTTAAAAACATTAAAACTGAATACTTATCGGTATTGATTTCTTAGCGTAATGATGACTGCGTAAATGATGGTGCTTGGATAAACACGAACTGAACAAGAGCGTAACAAGATAACCACAAATTATAATAACCTCTAATTCAGGCCCTGTGCATCTTCTTACGCGGTAGATCTTTACGCGCTTATTCCGAATTCTCGCTTATTCCAGTGGTTGCAATTTTCGCTCTTATTACGGTTCGCGCTTATTCCAGACTGTGTATATCTGGAATGCTCTTATGTCATATTTCGAAATAGGATTTTTACTATGACGCTTTAATTCGGTGACGCGCTTATTCAGTCAATCCAAAAAATGGTATGTTAAATAGTTAAAATCTGAGTAAAATAAATAAATCATTTGTATATATTATCTACTAACTAATCAATGTTATACCCTCTTCCTATATGTTGTCATAACCATTATGACATCATTGGAGAATATAACGTTACTATCATATTTTTCGATTGGATTGGTTATGCAGTCATATTAGTAGGTAATACATTCAAAGAAACTTTTTGACTTAATATTGAGTAGAAATGTACAATGACGTCATAGCGGAAATATATTATACATTATGGCCTTTAAATATTTTTTAGTAGTTTAGGTATAAATATATATCCACTTGTAATAAACTTGTAGGCTCTAACTTCTTCTTTTTTCTTCATAAATTGTTGTTTAATCAATTAATTTCAACATACATTAATTATGTTATAAAGTCATGTTCACAACTTTTACTAACACATTCTTCTCTTCTAACTAGCATGTCAACTATGTTCTTGTAATGCATTTACAATAATTTACTTCAAAAATATGTATACGTTAAATTTAATATTTAAAGTCAGATTTCACTTTATTGATTATTTTTTACTGTCACTATTTAATATTCTTAATTATTACTTCTTTGCATTAAATCTTTCTGTATATCCCTTCGTTTAACATATGTATATAATACTATTTGACACATTTTATTGTCGAGATAAATTCTATGTGTGCTGCTTTTTTCTCCTGCTTATCCTGTCCAGCTACTGTTTAGATTAAAAAGGTTTATGATCTGACTAGTCTATTGGGAAATCTGTTCATGTTCTCATAGAGTGGTTACACCACATTAATTGCGCACCACAAAATCATTTTCAATTACACTTATAGTAAAGTCCAACTATTCCCTGCCTAACACATTCTTTTCAAAATGTAAGCGTCTTTAATTAAATTATTGAACATTTATTTATCTTTTTAAATTGCTAATAGCAAATTGCTCAAGACAAAATATTATATCAAAGACAATACATACAATTCTCTATTAGTTTAGAGCGCATTTTGCTTGCTTTATCTGTTTTGTCAAGACAGTCATGGTATTTATGGATGTTGTATTTCCAAATGTTGGTTATTAAAATCAAAATTCGTTTACCTTTCTTATGACGTTATAATACTATGGAATATTAATATTTTAAAAATCTAATGAAAATAAATTATTTAATATTTATTACTTAAATATCATGTATTTTACGTAATGTAGCACAGTAAAAAAAAGTTTTGTTTTCTCTATATTTATACTTACTCTACTTTGGCAGTTTTTTTACATTTGATTTTTTGGTTTTACTGTGTTGGATAGAAGGAGTGATGATGGATAAGTAGTTAAATTTTCAATTGGTTTAGAGTATTAGTCTAAAGATAAGTACGCTTGGTGAAAGCATTTCAACATTTGTTCATTAAATAGATGACACAGATTAGTAGACATACACGGTATCAAATTATCAGATGTAAATTCTCGAAATTGTTAAAGAATTGCTATGTTGTTGCATGTTACTTTTATTCTTTTGGTTATTTATAACAGTTTATTCTATTTTATATAAATCTTGATGTTTGGGGAAGCAAATTTTTGTGGTTGCTTTTTCTCTTCTTGGCCTTCATAGATACCTCTCAATGACTGCTATTCCTCTAACATGACACTTGAAAATAATCTAAAAGGCCCATACAACTTAACGAATCAACTCATTTAGCCTCCATCAACCGAAATAGCAAACTCTGGGATATTGTCTAAGTATGTCACAGATAGAATTCCACTCACTGAATTTATCTCAAAATATCACGAGATACCAAGGACGGCTCTAGGACGGCTAGGACGTCCTTGCGAAATACTGATAAATTGATCAATTCGTCAGGTTAAATCGATACTATAGCTAGATGATCTGTTCGACAATTAGTCTCGAGGTGATAGCTAACCACTTTGCAAACACCTTTGATAATCGTTCATTCTCGTGATGATATGGGCCTTGCTGTTGAGTATAGCCTCCACAAATTTGCCGTTAGTTATGTTCGACATGAAAATGGCATAAAATGTCACATAATTGCCATTGTTGGGTGTTAATTACAATCATTTATAGTCCACTTTGCTGAACTTAATAGTCAAGTTGTAGCCACTGCTTTTATTCTAACACATTTGACATTCTATTATATATATATATAGATCACGTGACATGATCACCTAACCTGGATGTGTTTAAAAACCTATTTATTCTCGCTAAAATATTCTATATAGTCTGGAGTGATCCTCGTAAAAAGGACCACATTCATGTCTCATGATTTTTTAATAGCTAATAATGTTGTTTTGTATTCCTGAATATTTCTTAATTATATTTTTTAATTATATTTTAATTATATTTTGCCTAATTTAATTATATTTTAATTATATTTTGCCTAATTTTATATTATTTTAATTATTGATCTATGTGACATAGTTTTATTTATTTGATTATATTATGAATTTTGCCAAATATAATTTTCTGCATGTTATCGAATATATATGTATATATACAATATATCCTCAAAATATGTCTTGATCTGAGGGTTGACACTAAAACCTTAGCAAACAACTCTGAAAAATTTAAAAATATTTCGAAATTATTACTTATCCTTAAATAAATAAATTTCAGTAAGAAAACTATGTAAAATTAACATATCGAAAACTTCACCTTCTTTTTAGATTTCAGCTAATTTTAAAACTATTTTATTAAAATCTTTATTTCTTGTGTTACATTACTTTATAATGTTTCTTTTATTACCCTAAATACTAGTTGCGTTTAATGCCATAACATATTTACAAATTACATCTTCCCAATATCTATCTCAATTGCATACCTTTGCCCCTGTTCAGGCCGCAGCCATCTCGCGAATGCACACTCCCGCCTTCCTGGCCGGTAGAGGGGAACAGGAGAAGGCGGCTCTCATTATGCAGGTGCTCCAGCTGTCGGACGATCAAATCGCACTTCTGCCCGAAGATCAGCGGCGCAGTATCATGATCCTCAAGGACCAACTCGCCAAGTCCAATTCCGGTTGATTGATTGGATCCCTCCATCCCCCTATCTCTTCTGTGTGGTGTTCAGTGACTGACATCGTCTGTTAACTGGGAGCTATGCACTGCATTTATGGAGAGTAGGAATGTGTCTGATTGTGTTTGGCGTTACTAGTAATTATTCACTTACTATTTTGTATTGTGATTGCATTTCATGTGGTGTGTATGTATTAGGATTCTGATGAGGTCATTATATTCTGTACAGATATTGTGCCATCTGTCTGCGTTTTTAAATAAAATATACATTTTGTTTATTGTTCTAGCCGATATGTTTTTTATATTTTTTTATCCTGAAGTTCTACTGGGGTTAATTATTACATTCTTATTTAATAAACTGAAACTACTTTAATTGTCATTTTATAATTTGAGTAATGATAAGGTTTTCTTACTGGTAGTCTAGAATATAATTGTAAAATACCCTAACGTCTAGATAGTGTAGGTATCTCTTTCATAATGCGATATTCGTGTATTACACAATAAACCAATTGACATTTTTGTTTTGGATAACATTTTCTAGTTTATTTTTTATCGGGAGTGTGCTCGCCAAATATTATGTGATGCTTCACTAATTCATTCAATTTTAAAATGACATTACAAATTAAGCTCGAAATTTGCTTTTCTGTATTATTTTCATAAGCATCCTTGACGAAAGTAGCAATCGCAGAGCATTAATTTAACTCTAGAATTACCACCGCATGGGAAGTTATCGTTATGAAATTTTCGATAACAAGTTTTTTATTCTACGATGTACGTAATGTATGAACCTGATTTTTAGAATTTTTTAACGTACCAGAGAAAATGGTGTTACTATTGAAATATTTTATACACCCTTGGTTTTCTAAGTTTATTGTAAAATATATACATTTAACTTGAATAATCAAATTAATTATTTAAATAACCAGCAATTTAAAATAATACTTAAAAAGCATATATAGTACTTACTTATACCTATTTATAATAATAAATATATACCATATTATTATAGATTTCGTGATCTGGAATCAGATGTATTGATCAAAAGTTATAGCATATATCATGGTTATTTTCCAATAGTTTTCCTGAACTTGAGTTTATGATGTAATCAGGTCATAAATATGAAACTAATAGATTAAATTTTTTGAAAATAAAAAGCTCGACAAGTCTAGAAGGTATACAAAACCTGAAAAATTTCAGTTTAATCGTATGGTAGAAAGTTTGTTTTTCCGGGTGGGGGTAAAACTGCGCAGTTTCAGTCTTAATCTTTCAACATAATATAGTACTGCATGATTTCAAAATATTTGTAATAATATTATAGTTTGTTTAAATACTGACATTAATTAATCTGTTATAAATTGTAGTTAATGATACGTTTAATAGTCTCATTATTTATTAAATGTTTTGTACATAATATCAGCTGCAGATTTAGCATTTTTCCGTTAGACTCCTGCCTATAGACCATAGACTTTCGGTAAAAATAGGCGGAATTTTTCTCTATAAAAACGCAAATAACAATTTCATGTAGATGCCTTCACGTGTACACAAGCACACCCCTTAGATACGTCCCTGAATATGAAGTCGACTTGATTAACCTGATTGATCCACCTTTGGTCACCATTACATACCTACTCAAATTGCAACAAACCCACGTTAAAATATATAATAAATAACCTCTACCAGAACATTATTTAGACGACATTGATAGACGCGTTATTTCCTAAAAATATAATTTTCAGAAAACGATAATGTTATAGTATTGAGAAAACAATAACTAGAACCAAACGTTTTGATGATGATAAGACGAAGTAGTAGGGAAGGAGCTCCTTGAATCCACCCCCCCTCCGCCCACGCATTTTTTTTGATGACTCACCTCCCCCCCGTGACCTTGACGAACTCGTGTTCCTATTGGCCGATTTCAACTAGGTCAAGGTCGTTTCCGACTAAAT
>JAUZND010074224.1:0-16711 GCA_034780555.1 Coelogynopora nodosa
TTATTAATGTTACAGTTCACATTTTGGTTTACAAGGAGTATTTAATATGAGCAGAGAAAAAATAAACTGATTTCAATCGCCATAGACGACTTCTTTTCTATAATAAATTATTTTTCAAAATGGATGTCATAATTGAAATGTACATGAACAACTCAACAATAAAGTTCCATTTCATTTTTAAATATGCTGTTTCGTTCCACTGGTAATTTCAGTTTGTAAAAATGAAAGGTTTACATATCTGTATTACAGATTTTTGTAATGCGAACATATAATTTCGTACATTTAAATTCACTGTCCATTCGTGTTAAACTTATGCTATGTGAGCTTTTCGCTTGGTTGGTTTGTGTTTCTGTATTGTTGTGTACTATATAGTACTGTACTGTATAACTGTTTTCTAATTGAATTAAACATGAAGGATTATCTATCACATTCTTAAAAAGATTATAATGTTAATATATGAGTATATACTTGATAAAAGAATATATTTTTATTAATATAAATGTGGAACTAAATATTTTATCGTTAAGAGGTTCATTTTTATTAAAATAAAACTATAAGGCATATCATTATAAAAAAAAACTAGCCGGAATGTATAATATTTTACTTTTACATTTCAGGATTTCAGAACCAGTTGTTACCAAGAATCCATTATTTGTGAAAAATAACGCCCAGAGATTATTGTTTAATATTATTCTGAGTCTGTTATTAATTAAGTGGCATAATTATTTTGTGTATTAATTTTGAATATTATAATAATATTTAGTTTATATTATCAGTTGTGAATGATTCTGCACGGTTTAATCCTATGATATAGTTTAGTAAAATACAAGTTTGATGAAAACATTTTAATATATATTTGCAATTACAGCGCATACATAACATCGATTGTTATATTTGTCCTTTTAATGATACTCTTACGCAACAAAACAAGTTAGTCTCGACTCAATCATTACTATTAATGCTGTTTACATCGTCAATAAACCTATAATAGAAACATTTAGTTGAGTTCTCTGTCAAAAACCACACGTGATATTGAAGGAATTGTTTAACTAATGAAATGCAGGTTATTAGTTGAATGTATGTTATAAAATGTATACATTTTTGTATAGATTTCTTTCTGGCTGTTATCCTTGATAATCCCAAACTTTCTTGCCGTTTTCGGCAATAATCCCGCAGTATATTGTATATTTCAATAATTAAATTAGTAAAACTTAATAATTTTCGTAATATGATCTTTTAAATTTGTGTACAGCAATTAATTATTCTTTTTAATTTTCTTAATAAAATTTATAAAGCTATTAAGTCAGATAACATTTTATTAAGATATTTAACAAAAATCTTTTAATTTCTGACAAAGATTTATTAAGAATTTTATTAAGATCTTAATAAGTTTAATAAGTTTCGAATCACTTTGTAAAGATATATAAGATATATATTTTTATTTATTTATCAACACAATTATCAAATATGCAATAGAATATACTACATAAACAGTTAATTAACTAAATTTGGTAAATATCAAAATTTGACTTTGTTTTATTTAATGTTTTACAAATGATTGTTCATTAATGTAATATATGCTTGAAATAAGGAAAATATTTAAAGTTCAAATGCTACTATAAACTTTTGTAAAAATTATAATGCTGTCAATTAAAAAAAATTAAAGCCTTATATTTAAGAATTCAAATCCTTTTTCATAAGCGTAGTAAGTAAATTACGCTAATGAGAGAAAAATACATATCAAAAGAAGAAGTTAAGATCAATTTTTTTAATGCGTCCTTGATATCAACAGGGGTATATGATACACACCCAAATATAAAATTTTGCATACATATTATTTAAAATATATATAATGTAAAATAGTAGGTTAATTAAATTATAATAATGTATACGTCTTTGTTAATACTATAAGTGTTGATCGCGATAAATGTATATATAATACTAAAATATAATTTGTTGTAAAATATTTTGAATTCTAAATACATCATTATTCATTATATCTCTACGAGTAGGCCTACGTGTCTCATATGAAGCGTTAATAATCTAATTATGCTCATGAAACTTGTTTTTAAACAATTGTCATAATTTAAGTTATTCAAGTAAAATAAATAATCAATAAAAACATTTTATTCTGTTACTGTATTGTCAATATTTTCTAGCAAGAATGTTTTAAAATGTTATCTAATTTATTATTAATGTTTAATAAATTGAAATGAAATGATTTTTGTAGTTCAGTGAATTAATTAAAATTTACCGCAATTTGTTAATTCTTATCTTTCAGTAATTCCGTGTTAACTTGATTTATAGTTTGCGTCTGCCGAAGAAAAAACAGCTCGAAACTGTCCAGTAAGGTTATATTATATTTAGAATAATATTTATTGTAGTGATTACATTTTAAAGAGAGCGGTATATTTATTTGATCTTTTTCTATTGCATAGTCATTCATTATAATAAAGGAACTGCGTTTATCAACAGATGTCTATATATGATGACGAAATAAGAAAAAATCTATTTACATTTTCATAAAGAATGTGTGGAAAAAGTCTTAGAAATAGAGGAGGACTCAAATGAAGGTGTTTATATATATATATATAAATATTTATTTTCTCAAGTTGAAACTATACATTTATTCTAATCTGCAATAAAGTCTACATTTGTAACGTAATATAATATATTTTTTATTCCTGTTCAGTAATTGCAAATAATTCGTAAAAAATATGTTAAATCAGATTTTTTTAATTTAAAGCAACTGTAAACTTACACCAACATATTAAAAATATTTTAAAATGATCATCGGTGTCATCTCAAGTAATATCCATTTTATCATACAGGTATAACTGTTAAATTTTCACACCTTCTCTTGGAAACATCCTGAGTTGGAGTCACATTTAAATTGTTTTTATTGCCTTAAAATAATGACCCCTAATTAGTTAAATTAATTGAAAAGCAATATACACTTAAAAATTATATCAAGATTTTAAAAACCCTAAGTTAATCCCTTATAGTATATATGTAAACTTGATAAAAAGATTTTGGTTTACAACACTGTGCTTTAATTAACTTTTTCACGTGATAAATTAAAATGAACTTCACTTTTATTTTGTTATCACGTGTTGATTTATACTTTATCTATATTCTGCCGAGGTCACTACATTATTTTTATTATTGTTCGAAGACGGGAAGATGCGAACTAAATTAATAAATTGGTTAAGTGTGTATATATACATAATATATAATATACACATCTACCTTAATGGCGATTATTGAATCTCATTAATCTTCATCAAATAAAATTTAATTAATTGGGGTACTCATTGGAATCCAATTATTTTTTGTAAATTTACGTGCAATTTGAAAATTTAACAAAATTCAAGTGCTAAAAAATAAGCAAAAGGTGATTTAATAAAGTAAAATATATTGTTTTAAGTTGATACGGTGCTTTGGCATTGACCAAACCAGCAAAATGAAATGTGATACAAATACAAATAAGTAATGCAATGATACTGTATATCAAACGTGTTGAAATATAATTATAACAAATTATTGAAATGCATATTTTGATATCTTCCCAATTATGTCTTGGCTCGCATTTCAAATAATTTTTAACATTTGAAACAAATCGTAATTTATTTAATGACATTGTCTTTATACTATCATTTCAGTTTCTATATATTTTCATCAAAAAAAACAATATATTTATTTCTTGATTTTTTTTATAAATAATGACCCGTTACCCTATATAAACTATTTAATATCTGTCAATATGATTAACTTAAGGTTTGGAGCTTACCATTTCTAACTTGTTATTCTCTAACTAATAAAAAAGAATCCGAAAATATAAAATGTATATGTAGCCAATAGATTCAAACTAATAAGTTGACAATATATATCAATAAATTGTTATAATTATTGTTATATACGTACTGTTTTAAATCTAAAATGAAAGCTCAAAAACCTATTAATCATATTATATTGACTTAAATATTTCAAATTATAATCAATGTATTGCTTTGATATAATAAAGTTATCAACAAAATCACGAATACGTATTGATTTTAAAATATTATTGTATATTATATTTCAAATTGGATTAGTAGAATACTTATTTACAATTATATTTAGTATTAACCTTAAAAAATGCTCATGATTCATAACAAATATGTTGATCCTGTTTTCAGTATTCGTTTGTTTAGTGTTTTCGTTAGAATTGTGTATAATTTCAGCATGTGCAATTATTAAAATACGTGAGTATTAGTTCTTATCACTTACAAAAGTAACATATTATAATGACATATACTCATAGCATTATAATCAAGCTAATGCTTTCCATAAATTTTCTGTTTAAGACATAATCATTTAATAGTGTTAAATATTATAACTTCTAATTGTTACGATTTAAGTTCAGTACTTTATAAATATGACATTATTACAATAGAGTAAATGTTATAAAATATTTTATTCGAGTAAGATTAAATTTAGACAAATTAATTGGCAATTTTTAATTTATTTTATCTTTATACTAGATTTAAGGACAGTGTCAAATTCGCCATATATATATATTTATTTATTTATTATACAAAAAAACACATCTAAATCTTAATTAACTTTGGATAGGTTTTTGCTAAATGTATTTAATTTAATGTTCTATATTACTGAAATCTTTAGAGAGAACGTTTCAGAAAACCATTAAACTTTCTATTGATCTATTTAACTATTAGTATTCTATTAGAAGACTTTTAAATTAAAATGTGATTCTTTCAAAGCTTTAGTTCCATTCAACTGCTTTTTAACTGAATCCCTTGTGCAACAACTAATGAGGACTTTCGTTTACATAAAAAACGAGTTGTACCGGAAACAATAATATTTTTACTTAAATTAACTAACAAATACAATGTGTATTTAATAAGTCATACGGTTTAATTACCATACGCCACCAAAAAAAGAAGATACTCTAAATGGCCCAATCACATCGTTTTTGTTAATTTATCAGAATTCGCAACTTATCAGTATTTATTGAAAATGTTTAGATAGGATATTTAAGATCTTAGTTACGGAAGTGTAACAGCAATGTAAATAAATAATTTAATCTTTTACTATGTATATCACATAATAATTTTTAGGAATATTTAAAAATAAACACCTACGTAACCATTTTTGGCAGATGGGGTGATCTAAAACGGGCAATCATGAGCGTTTTAAAAGTGACCTATTGATTGATTAATTTATTTAAATAAACTAAATAACATAGCTTTAAACAAGATGTTGACTCATCTATATAACATAATGAACTATTTTTTTAATGTTAGATAAATCTATTGATTGTTAATGCTATTATATTCATTGTTCTATACAATAATTGTTTTGTAATTATACATATCTTATAAGCTAAATAAATATCTATTCAAAGTGTGTTATACTAACATCTTTGTAATATTAAATAATTATAATATTTATGTCAGATTTTAAAATATACAATTGTTGTGCTTTCGGCAATAAAATTTACGTTTATTTAAACAAATATTTTTCTTAAAAATTAAAAAATATGTTTAGCAACTTTAAAAAAAATAGTAATACATAATCTAATAACCACAAAAAATGTTTTTCTTACTTGCTAGAAACGTATTATTAGCTTCTAAATTATGTTTTGCAAAATTATCAAAAATCTCTAGAGATGTGTGTAATAACAATAAATCGCGAAAATAAGATATTTTGCACACATGTTCTCACTATGTACACTTTTCATGTCGTTAAATTATCACGATCCAACCGATATAGATCGATGACCAGTTTGGGGCTTTAATAGGTGTGTAAGCTATCTTGCTGTTTGTGCTCTTCAAATCACAGCCGCTATTGTAGTTATATAAATGGGAACATTTTACAATAGTCGATTGAGGTCTAACCTAAAAAGAAACTCCTGCTATACAATCGTAAGCGTTAAATTTAGCTCAAAATAGATAGAAATTTGGCAATTATTAATGACTGTTTATAAATGATTGAGGTAAAAAATATTTACTATAATTATATTCATTATAATGATTCATATAATATGCGTAGCAGTGAATGAAATAAAATTCATAATTACTCAATGGTGTTATCGCTCGCGCTAATTTTTATGCGCTTTTCGGCTGAGATCGATTGTCGATCTCTTCGAAATTGAATGTAGAGGGGCCATACATTATCGTTTCACCTATTCTTCTTTCGTCTAATCCGCCTTTTGTATAGTGAAATGATTCAATGAATTACGTAACCTATTTTCGTATCGATTAACTTAATGGAGGTGTATTATTTCACCTATAATCTTCAATGATTAGAGTTCAATTGGCACCTTTTCTTGATATTTATCTGCTTTTTCACTCATTATTAAAATGATTATATTAAAATTGCCTATGATTTACCAAAATTGTTATCATTTAAATACTTCAAAAATACTTATATCGGTATAACCTAATTTTTCATTTTCACATTTTTTTATGCGAAACGAAATTTAGCTTTTTCTGAGATTAGTACCCTATCAATATGAAGGTTCCTTTGCTGGTATCATAATCTTTGTCTTTTAATTTACATTGACCGTTGTATTTCAATTATTTTATTAAGTATATTGAAATAGTTGAAGCGAAATATATTAATAAAGTCAAATCAGATTAGGTGAAATGAGATGTCCTCTGTAGAGCAATGCCTTCTGCCTACTTTGGTGCATTGAATACCAACCTAAAATACTGGAATTTATATTATAACAAAACAAACATTTTCACATCCTCCTTACAGCGGAATTGCTCCGGAAACCTCATATATCACAAATATTTGATGACTTTTCAATCAATGCTTGACATAAAATTATGCTTAGAAATATACAACAATTATAAAACTAAGATAATGAAGCTAATATAATTAGAACCTGTAAAGGCTCCCGGAATAAGCGCTTACATAGGTTTAAAGGAGACACCTATAACTCAGATTCGGGAAAAGTACATTAGGCTCAGAACAGGCCTATTGAACTGTCATTTAATAAAACAATTAATTGTTGTTAAACTCTAAAATAAATATGAAATATTGTCTGTATTTCATGCGTAAATAAAATCCATGGTCCGTTTATAGATTTAAGGTAGTGCTACAATACACCTAAATAACCAATTAATAATCTTTCCTAAATAAATCAAATGTGCTGAATTTTTAATTATAAAATATTGGATATTCATAAAAATTAACCGTAAGAAAATTTTCAAAATAAACTTCTATAAATGTTGTTCCTAAAAGAGAAAAAATGCATTTTAACTACATATTAATTAAGTTTTATTATTGTTTTTGATAAAGAAATTATCTGAAAAACTATACATTTTTATAGTATATTAGAATAATTTAATATGTGAACACTTTTCTCAGAGAAATAGATAGTTACATTAGTAAAAAAAACAACTTACCTGTGAAATGGAATTTTATCGATATATTTAGAAACACCAATTATGTTAATTCTTCTTTTTATTGTATTTTACATTTTCTTTCCGCAAATTCCTATATAGGTTTTGAATTACAGCTAGTTACTATTATGCAAATCTATGGATCTTGTTGGTGTAATAGCACATTTCCTTTTTAGCTGTAATTACCTTCGATCATAATTTTGACATTTTATATTTAGTTAGCTGTTTATTTACAACAACTTTACAATAAACGTGGTTTCACTGCGTACATAATCGATGTGAAATGTTCAAATGCATAAATATAACCATTCGAAGAATAATATGTATAATGTCTATAATTTGTATCATGCTTTTAAAATAAAATAAGAAGAAAAATACACATACATTTTATTATCAGCACAGTATTATATTTCGGTATTATTTAATAATAAGGTATTTTTTTCATTGTATAGTGCTCACTATAAAAGAAATTTAATTTTGATTTAATTTTACTAAATCTATTTATTATATTAATATTTAAAAAAAAGTATTATTAATTTATATCTGCTACTTTGTTTAATATGTGGAAATATCATCGTTTGCGAAAAGAATACAGTGTAAAATATCATTTCGTTGTAAAATACACTGATTGTTCTATGTTTATTATATCATGTTTTAATTAAATTTACACATTTTAATTCTAAATATGTTATTACCATATTTCCACGCCGATACAAATATGTGGTTGGCAGTGTATCCATCCTAAAGGAATTGAAGATGGCTCGCATTCATTAAATTCGTCATATTAGATTTAAGGTCGTAAAAGAAAGTTGAGTTGGGTAATAATAATTTCCCGTATAGTATAGGGATTGTCTGATCTCCCGCATCAAATAAACGAGCTTGAAAGTATGGCATAAAATGTGTACTTGATATAAAATGAAAATTAATAAAATTAAAAAATTAATTTTGTCACATTCAAGTAGATAAATTGCTTGTAAGTGAATTTGGTAGTTAACAATTAGTTTTTATTTGTTATTTGTTGAAATTAGTAGAAACTGAATACGCTGTTTTAGGATATTGAAATTAATTACGCAATCAATTTTACCTTTATGAATGTGATACACATCAAGCACTTGCCTTGTCCTCAGTAGTATGAGAAGTGCAAATTTTGAACCATGACTCATTATACCCCTAATACCCTCACCCATGAAAGAAATAGTATAAATATATCGGAAAATATTGTGTTCATGACTTCATCTCTATTAATGTTTGAGTTCACTGAGACTTGACAAAATCTTAAAAAACAACATTTCTAGTTTTCGATTATGATGTTATAATTTGTACATGATGTCCTTAAATGGTTCGATTATAACACAAGAATGCAACTATTCTATTTTTCAACGTCTGGAAAATACGTACTATATTCGTGCGAGCTTTTCAAACAACAATCTGTAAAGATTTATTCAATTTATTGGACTTTGTGGATTTAACTGTTTCTCATCGATTTTCAACAGTTCGGCTTCCATAAGCTGTTATGTCTATTAACTTATTCGAATTAGCTGTAATTGTTTTTCCAACCAGGTCTATTCAATGAATTTAAACTCTTTCCTGCTATTCAGTTAAACTTATGGAGAAGACTTCATGTGAACCTATTTCATACCGGAAAAGTTTGTTATCGGGAGTAAATATGCAGAGATAATGGATTCAATAATTTTTTATAGGATTAAAAATATATCTGAATTAATATAAAGTTTTATAGAGTCAGTAACAATGTTTTATAGAGTCAGTAACAATGTCTTACAGTGTCAGTAACAATGTCTTATAGAGTCAGTAACAATACTTTATAGAGTCAGTAACAATACTTTATAGAGTCAGTAACAATACTTTATAGAGTCAGTAAGAATACTTTATAGAGTCAGTAACAATGTCTTACAGTGTCAGAAACAATGTTTTATAGAGTCAGTAACAATGTTTTATAGAGTCAATAATTGAATAACCCTACATCTTATGTCATCTTATGTTATCTTATTAACCCTACATCCTACATAAATCTTATGAATCTTCCAAGATCGCCACTTTTGTCTTCTTGATTGTAAGTTCTTACTTACTTCGAAGTCTCACTCTGTCTCACTCTCAAGAAAGCGTAGTTGATAGACCTTAAACAGAACACTGTGTTTGTAGTGCGTATTACAGAGCTGGGCCTTGTAGAGATTGTTTGTACTAATGATATAATTTATATTGACCCAATCTATACTTGAAGGCAACGACCATCTTTTCCCCATCCCAGTCTAAAGCGGTAATGTTCTGTGCCAGTTTGAGCAATGCTATGAGCTGTGTATTATGGGTTTGTCGAACGGAAAGGGGTACATCTGAGTTTGCGTTGAGTTTGGTACTTCTTAACCTGACTCTCCAAGTGAGCAATTGCCGCTTACTTTTTTTTTATTTTTTTTTTTACTTTTTTAAATCAATAGCTAGCCGTTTATTTTCGGCCGCCCAGTTATTCAACCTCCACGTCATTATTTTAGAGCGAATATACAGTTGCCAGTTGCGACAGTCTGAACAGATTGGCAATAATGGAAATAGTTGATTTCACAAAAAGCTTCATTTTTTTATTTCCACCTAATTTAGATATTGGCATAAAACATATTGGATATAAAACGATATTGGCATAAAACAGTTGTTTGGAGCTAATTAAGAAACATCAACAGTGTATCGAAGATACTAAAATATTAAAAATTCTAATATGCAGTTGTGTTGTAATTATGTTTAAAAATTGTTATTATGGTAATTTTAAATCATCATTAATATACTGAAAGTTTCAACAATGCGCGCTGCTTTAATTAACTTGAGCTTAAATAATAGACATGACTGACCTTCCTTCTTATTTTCTTAGACAAAAATAACTAAAAATAAATTGATGGATAATTATGTTTGTGCTGCTCTGATTGAGAGTACCTCAGTGTGTCATCGGTTCTTTGAAATATTGTGTTTCTATAATATAATCACAATATTGACTATTATGTTTTAGATCAATATTTCGAAGCTATCAATGTCTAAAAACAAACTACGAACGATTTTTTTACAGTTCTCTATATTTAATTATTGTTATAAGTTAAACTATAATTAAATGATGTGTGAATACCTTTAAGTACCATTCAAAAGTATTAATATAATGTTAATAATAAAAAAATTAAAAAATACAACAATATTAATTAAAAACCCATTTGATTCGAAGAACATTACACTTAATAAGAACCTTAAGTTCTTAATAATACTTAAATTCTTTAAATTCTTATTAAGTTTTTAAAAATCTTAACAATTTTATTCAGAAACTTAATCAGATTATTATTAAGATGAAAATCTTAATAAACTCATTAAAAAACTGAATAAGATTCTTATTAATTTGTATACTTAATAAACTTTTTTAATTTTCATATAAGAATCTTAAAGAAACCTACGTTATTTAAAAATATTTTAAACAATTCTGTGCTCATACATGCTGCAACTTTCTGAACTTGTTTGTTGTGTATTATCGTATTGGTAGGCTAGTTATAGATGTCTGATTATTAATTTGTCACTTACACGATTTGCAGTTTTATTTATTTTATCATATAAGTGGAATTACATAAATTGCAACGAAATAAAACAGTATAATGACGTTCAACAAACATGATCCCAATTATTCATGACACAATATTCCTTATTACAGTTAAGATGCGGCTACAGCTTCTTAATGTTATTAATGTTACAGTTCACATTTTGGTTTACAAGGAGTATTTAATATGAGCAGAGAAAAAATAAACTGATTTCAATTGCCATAGACGACTTCTTTTCTTAATAAATTATTTTTCAAAATGGATGTCATAAATGAAATCTACGTGAAAAACTCAACATTAAAGTTCCATTTCATTTTTAAATATACTGTTTCGTTCCACTGGTAATTTCAGTTTGTAAATTAAATGTTTTACATAGCTGTATTAAAGAACTCGGTGATAAATATTTTAATAACGATTTTAAAAATAATACATTTATTAAATCTATCACAGTCTAAAATCAAGTTTTATAAAATCAAGTTATAAAATGGTGATATATTTCATTTTTCAAATATACACTTATAAAAAACTAAATTAAGAAATAAGATAAATTAATAAATATAAATATTTCAAAATGATGTACAAAAGTTGTGTAGCATGACAAAAAAATTAAATTTTGATAATCACTCTACAGTTTGATGATCTATATTTATAAATTTCTACATTTCAAAATTTTCCAAAATTTAAATAAATGTATATACATACATATATATAGATTTAAAAGAGTATCAAATAAACATAAACGAAATTTCAAAGCATTGGGATAAATTTTAACAAAAATATTTATAACAAAAATTGGAAGTCCACAAGATAACAAATTATTAACTAAAAGTCGAATAATTATTTTAATCTCCAAATATTTCTGATCAAAATTTCTAATTGTGTTTAGAATGAAGCAATTTTGAATTTTCATAAATATGGGCCAATTTGTTGTGTCCAAATATGTATCTACAAAGCTAAATTTCTTGATTTTTATTGTCTGATATAGCCAGTATATGTCATAGAAATATATACTATTTAAAAACTATTTAAATATATATATATTAAAAAATGGTTTTCTAAGTCTATAATAGTAATGAAACTATTTCAATGTATGCGTAAACTTTATTAATAATGTTAATATATTCGAAATAGGTAAGAAATATATACAAAAAATTCTATGTAAATAAGCTAGGGGTATGTTACAAAACCACATTACCACATATACTAAGATATTGATTAAAATAAATGATTTTTTATTATATTATTCAAGCAATTAAATCATAATTTATTAAATGAACTGAAAAAATGTCAATGTTACTATTTGTTGATAACAAGAATGTCTGTCCTGTCATTTTTAATTTCTATACCGTTTTACTTGTATTTGCCAAACTAGAATAATAATTTAAAATAAAATAGATTGATGTGTAGAGAGATATATCCTGACAGACAGACAGACAGCTACCAAAGCTGGTTTTGTGTTTGGGTATTATGACATTCTATAATACGGCTATACTATAAGTTAAAATATTAATTATCGCTACAAAATAGCCTATAGGCATTAGTAATTAGTAATAATACGCTGACATTATTAATAATTCTGTTACTTTAAGTAAATAGTAATTAATTTATTACCATTTTATTACATTATTATTGTTTGACAATTAATTATTTCACTATTATTGATGTGTATGTACGTTGTTTTAACTTTTAGCTTGTACAGGTGAAGGAAACGGTTGTGACAAATACATATTCAAATGCTGTCCTCCTCTCAAGTGCACATATACTCCAAACAGTATTATTCCTAATAGATGTTGGTGATCAATGTATGGTGTTTGCTATATCTAATGGCATTTGTTTATATAAAAATGTTCGACACATATTTTCAGTATTTGTTGTTTTATTTTGGAATATGGAGGCTGTGACATTAAGTTCTATATGAAGTTATTCGCCACTGATTGACTGTAATTGTTTGTAAATTAATTGATTGATAAATTCACAGCAATTGATTGTGAACATTTTAAGAAACATTCAATATTTCGAAATAATAATAGAAATATCTTTATTTTAAAATATTCAAATAATATACATGAAATCACCATAACATGAAATTAAATAGATAAACAATAAAGTATGATCCTGTTAATTAAAATAAGTGTCAATTAACAATACTTTTTTTAACCAAGGATTTAACTTCATAACATTTTATAGAACTAAATTAATTCTAAAAATTATCTGCACACCTGAATTTTACTTAATTTAAATTTAAATTCAACATATATCATTTTATATAGTCATATTGTATAACAGGGTACAACAAAAAGGTCGATAGAAAAAATATTCGTAAAGAAAAAGTATAAATGAATAAATCATAATGTTTATCGTAGGAATTAAAAAATATTTATATAATTTACTTTTTTTAATATGGAACATCCACGCGTACGCTAACAGGGATTGAAAAGCTTGTAATAAAACAAAGGATTCGTCATCATATACATTTCAAACATGTTCACAAAAGATAAACTATTGGGTCTAATTTATAAAACAATGGAAAATATACTACGCTCAAATAATGCTTTTGTGATATCTCAACACCCCGTTTTGAAAGAAGTAATAAAGTAAAGTTGATACATTTTTTCGAGATCAAGTTAGACATCATGTTCAACAGTGGAATTAGACTGATCAAGTCGAAAAATATTATGTCAAGATGAGTGAAAATAAAACTGATCATGAATATTTTAGGGAGGAAACTAGGGGGCGTAGTCGATCCAGAGTCGACAACCCTCATACTACTTAAATGTAAAACAAAATTATATTAGTATAGTCTAACTATGTGGTAGAACTACGTGTATACGTATTACTCTTTAAATTGTTCAGTAGCAATGTTAACAATCTTGTTTATATATGTCTATATGAAAGTATAGTTAGGATAACATTTGTCTTTTATATTTTAAACCCTTAGTAGTAAAATTGAGGATATATTAAAAATCTACTATGTAATTCTAGAAGCTTTAGAATGTCCTTCAGAATCAGAAGTCACCTTTTGTATGGTTCTTTATAATAACATTATTGGTATAGTCGTTTTGCATCGATATTTTTTTCATTGCAACGTTATGTTGATTCATCTTTTGAAAAATTATTAATAAAAAAAAAGTTAATAAGGTTATATACTTCTTGTGAAACAGTTAAGTTTAAATATAGTTAAGAGACAATGAATGTATGATCGGCATGTCAGTATTATCGGTTACATACTTTTAAAGTGATTTTTATTTTGGTAACATAATTTCGCCATTTTTATGTCTTAATGTACACATTTTGAAATATTACAACTTGCTGTCAATTCTTATCGCTTATTTAGTTCAATTGAACTGATTTAATATTCTGAAACCATTAACTTGTAATATGATTACTGTGACAGAATTTATGTTTATAATTACAACTATTTCAAACAATTTTAAATGGTTTCGAGTTATAAGTAATCATTTTATCAATTAACAATTGTTACAAAAGGAGCAGTCACTTTGCTACCAGTTTCTGAATATCTGGAAGTTCTGAATGCTTCCAAAGTGATGCTTGTAAATGATCAATTAATTGTGCACATGATTCTAGATACCATATAAATTGATTCGGCTTTTGTATGCATCATCGCCATGTTAACAGTCATCCGAATACTATTTTCTGAAGTTCTGGGAATTTTGAACCAATTTTGTTGCAATAGCCATAATCCAGAAGTTCAAAATGGTTCGTATTATTTATGTATAAATACTGTGTTTTGCAAAGTATGGCTCATTTAACTTTGAAATTGTCACGAAACCTAGCTCTTGGAGGTCCTGAAGGTGCCTTCCTCACTTGCCAGGAAGTTTCAGAATGGAAATTAAAGAAAATAATATATAGTGTAATTGACGAATTTAACAAAAATTGTATTTAATGTAAGGAGTATTCATAGAATAAAACTTGTTTTAAGTGTATTTAAAAATACCTGTTTTTTTATTAAATGGATTTACGAAAATAATGTTTCACTGCCTATCAGATAAATTAAACGGCAATAATATTTGCTCGCAGTGTAATCCGAGAAACGTGTCTATTTATAATTATAATAAAACATAACCAATGAATAGAATATATATTAATCTATTTTTTTATACTTTATTAACTTTTGATTAGATTTAATAGGTTTTTTTATAAATATAAGGAAAATACCACAGAGTATAGGAATTACATAAAGACTTGTCTCAAAGCGTTAGTTGCCATAGTCACAATAAATGCAAAAAATATATTATTATTGGCATACGTGTTTTCAAAAACCAGTTCTCTTTATCAAGTTAATATAAAATATAGAAAATAATGATATTCAATAATAATTTATTAAATTGTTAATTAATATTAAAAGTATCATTGGTGAATATTTCGAAAATATACTTTAAAAAAAGTTCTACTGAATCAAAAATACATTAATATAATTTAATCCATGAAATATGAATAATTAGTACCATAGTTCAAAACATATTGCAACTGTCATGATAAAAAACAATTAATATGTGGTCGGGAAAAAATTAAAGCCATTAATAAATCAAATGCAATCATAAAAATGTTTTATTTAATTAACATGAGAGTCGATCATTCTTCGATAAGAGTGGGTCGGTATCTATAGGGCTTATTTTTCAATACGGGATGTCAAATTTTTTTGGTCAGTATCCCGGCCGGGATACCAGTTTTTTGAAACTATATGTTTATGTAAAACAACCTATGGAAGAAATATACATTTCATAAATATGATGTATGATTAATAAATATATAAATATGTGTTTTTTTAACATAAACCAGACAGAGCAAGAGGTTGTCATAGTGTAATTTCGGTTTTGGTAAAACAGAGGCTCTAGAAGGGAGTTAGAATGAGGAATTTTAAAATATTAAAAATAATTAAAATTAAAAAAAGATAAAAAGAATTTTTTATTTTAATTTTTTATGGATTTTAACATTTTTATATATTAGTAATTATTGCAATTTTAAACAATAAACGATACCCAAAGGTAACATTTCAAAGGTTCTACTATAAGGTGAATTTAAAAATCTGGCTGAAACAAAATATTATTGTTTTACCTATGTATGATGATAAGCATCAAGATACGTAATTTGCACGTAGTTTATGCAAACACTGAAAATAGTTTTGGATAATATGTGTTTATTTTTTATAGTTCGAAAACATTAAAACAGCTTTTCGGGATACCAACTTTTCTACCGGGTTACCAACCTTTTTAACTGATATTATGTATAGAAGATACCAACAAAATCCTTAAAAACAGCTCTGTAGCATATGGTTTTTACTGTGGCCTGGTTGATTAAAATATTAAACAGTCTCGATGTTGCGAGTCCTGCCATGTTACATTTATGGCTACTGAATGTTTAGTTTTAACTTATACACACACACTTAATTACATCTTGCACAGCTAGGTGATTGCATATATATATATATATATATCTATATATATATATATACAGTTCTTGGTCGTACAATCACCTATCTTTTTTGTTTAAAAATTACTCTTTGAAAGCGATTAGTAATACGGTAAATTGGGGCTATTCTGGACAGTTTTTAGATAACTTCAACCCCTTCTATAAATTACATTGAGACTTTAAATTTGTTTAGTAATTACTCAATCTACACACCTAGTGTGCTCAATCTACACACCTAGTGTGCTCAATCTACACACCTAGTGTGATCAATCTACAAACCTAGTGTGCTAA
>JAUZND010074235.1:0-16711 GCA_034780555.1 Coelogynopora nodosa
ATACTATTTTTTAAATTAAAATACTATTTTTTAAATTAAAATACTATTTTTTAAATTAAAATACTATTTTTTAAATTGAAAGACAATTTTTTTAATTAAAAGACAATTATTTAAGTTCAAAGAAAATTGGTTCAATTCAAATAAACAAATTCTAATTCATGGAATTATTCTTTCATTCGAAGAAAATTTGTCAACTTTTGTTTGCAAACACATTTGAATCCATTAGTCCACCTGTGCACGACAGTGAAATAAACTATCATTTGTGTTTGTATCAAATGGTTGTATCTTAGATTGCGACACTTAAAATCTTCCTAGTCACTGTTCCGCTATGCGTTGCATATAATCGAATAGTGATTATTTTGACAGCCTTGGTTTTATGCCACCCACAAATGTACAACGATGGTTCAATTTTAACACTCGTTTTTTGATATTTTAATAAATATTTCATTCATGGTTATCATGATCTCTATAATATAAAGGCAATTATTGTATGTACCATTTATATAAACAGTTTTCATATGTTATTTCGATTTATATTAGAAAATTTATACTCATGCGTTGACCCTGATAAACTTTTACAAACGTTACATACAATATTCACCTACCATATATATTTGTATCTACTTAATCCCTTGCTTTTATTAAAACAAAGAATGGACTGACCGCAACTGAGTGAAACCTTTTAATTTTTATTATCAATTCAAAATATTTATTCATCCAAAATGTCATTAGGCAGTCGGACTTGCATTAGTTAAATATATATAATAATATATAATTTTCAAACAGAACGAATTATATATAGAGCCTATATCTATAGAAAATATGCACAATGTTAATGTTAAGTTGTCAAATATCTCGATTCAAGGATATATACAGTTACATCAATTTTGAAGAACAACCACGTTGTGTTGTACCGCGCCGCGCTGATGTGCAGCCATGACTGTAGTAAAAAGTCTTTCTCAATCAAAATATGTATCTTATATACCTTACCGTTATTTATAAACTATATTTCCTTGCGCAGATGCATTTCCTTGTTGTTGGTCTTGGAGATATTACAGTAGCTTCTGGAATAAAAATAAAATACAACAGACGTTTTAAGGGTTCGTACTGATACTGTGAATAGAAAATTAGGTACTTACGACACTTTAGATACATTATTTAGAAACATGTAACATAATTACCGTTTTCAACTATTTTAGTTAATCTGTTGTAATGGACCCAGTACTAAGGTAGTTCGACTAATTTTTTCTTTACGGGAGGCATATTAATCGGGAGGGATATTACAATAAAGCAAAATGTATATGATAAACTTAGTTAACCTACAGACTGAGCTTCGTTGACAGTTCTGAGTAAAATGTGATAACATAGATGAATAAAACAATTATAACGTACATAGCTGTTAATAACGCAATGTTAACAACATTCACTGTTACGTTATATGTATACATTGGCAATTGTGCAAATAATTATAACTGCCAAATTATTGTTCTTAACTCTGATTGGTTATGCCTTTTAGCATGAATACCTATCTATGGAGAAATTTGTTCTATACCTATGTGGATAACTTACTCGCACCTTGTGATTTCTGATGTGTGTAAGGTAAATTCAGAAATATGGTAAGTGTTACTATTTATCGCCTGTAGTGATTTCTCTACATAATCTATCTGCAATTGTACTCCAATTGTTAATAAAAATAGAATTACGCAATTAATTAATTTATATCGACACAGCCGGTAAGTTTGGTAAATTAAATAAAATTGATAAAAATTTGAATATTTTCTAAAATATTTCTGGCAGCCTAAAGGCTGTTTTTTCTTTGCGAAAACCAATAGATAAGATTACGAAATCTACGAACTAAACAGAAAATGTCCCGTAATTATTTTTTAAATATAGGTCGGAATCAATGAAGGGTGGGTGCTCAATCCTCTTGAGCCCATCCTAGATCCACCCTGTTTGTGTATTGCCTGTTACAGGTTACTGTTACCTTTTGATGAATTATTCTATTGTTTTGTTTAAAACTACATCATCTGTTCCGTAAACAATTATTATGTTTTAAATATCGAACAACTGATACTGCGAATAGCTATTGAAAACGAATTTAAGGGGTTTGTTATGAACTATTTAAATAATTTTATGCAAAATATCAGTATATTTAAAAATAGTATATCATCATAATTTAATTATTTACTGAAGTTTTTCAATTGATAATATTAATAACGCTTCGCTGTTCAGCGTTTTTGTAGAATTATAAATTCGGTATTGACTAAATGAATATAAAATATTCATATAAACATTTGTCCATCGTATTTCTTTTTCTTACTTTACTGAACAGGGAAATTTTTTCATTTTCGTTCAGGCATGAGTCACCTCCCATACCCCTCGTGGAATGGAAAGTACTCCAAGATATGAAGTACTCCAAATCTGTCCTATATTCATGGTCAGGCCTTCTTCAATCGAATTGAGTAGCTCTAGTATCTGAATTGCTTGCTGTTTCATACAGAACATTATCCTAAGTAAATGAATGCATGGAGTTAAGTGATTTGATGGTGGTTGACAGGCTGGCAACTACATCCATTACTAGCAGAAGGGCAATTTCATACTCCAATCACACAGGCTGTCACAGGCATCATAAACTTCAAGAAATTTCCTGAATTCAGGAAATTTCAGACCCATTTTGATCATTCTTGAGAATCATAAGAATATGTAATAAAAATAGGGAATGGGGGTGGGGGGTTTATATTATCTTTCAAAATGCATTAATAAGTTAGTGTAGAATTTCACTTTTTATATAATATTTAAAAAGTTCTAAATCTAGAGGTTTAAAATGAAAAAAGTTTGTCTGCGGCACTATTATTATGTAATATATAACATTTAATTATGTTGTATTACATTATATATTATATTACTTTACACACCAATTATCAAACTAAATGCAGTAATTATTATAAACACATGCTTAATTACGCTGTTTAAATTATAATGAAGAAGTCAATAAAACAAAATAGCTATTATTATTTTATTTAACTTAAGGTTATAGGGGATTAAAATCCATCTAGATAATTTAGGTATAAATTAAATAAGCTCATATATTATTATTCTCTGATAGCACACTTAGTTTTCAAATCAATACATTTTGAAATTTGCGACATGAAAGCATAGTTTTTCCAACAAAATAATATATTAATATTATAGGATATTTTAAATACTCATTTATATGCATTCTTTGCACATCTGAGTAGGGACAATTAGGATTTTCAGGAAATTTTTTATAAGTGGCTATTGCCTGAATTCCCAGCATGAAATATTGTATTTTTTCTAGGCTGTCAGCCACTGTTAAGGTTTCTTCCTCAATAGGAGCATAATGCAAATGTGCTGCATGAGTGAAGCAGTCTCCTTCAAAGTTCAAGGGTTATTTTCCAGCCTATGCAGCAGTATTATGGAACTTTGCCTTGGCATTTGCAATGTTTCTGATAGAGCCAGAAGTCAACCCCATCCTATCAATCTATTGCAATAATATACTGAGAAATTGACAAGGAGTACATTAAAGAAAAATTAGGCATCATGTATAAATAAATAAAATTTAGGTGTCACATATAAAAAAAAAAAATTGTATTGTAATAATATTAAAAAAGTAGAAAAAACATTTTAATAAAAAAGTAATATGCCTGTTCTAATTATTATTATTGGAATGTTTTATGTATATGTATGTTATAATTATGAGATAAGTATTAGGTACATAAAAAATATACATATACATAAAATGAGAATATTTAAATGTATATATTTATTAAGAATGGTGCACATTTAATCATCAACAGTGTTTAACAGTCAAATATTCAACAGACACATTTGCTACACTTTATTTTAGCAAAGTGAAAAACATCATCAATGTTTAATTTTTTACAAGATTAGAATGCACAAACAAAAGAAGGAGTGAGTTAAGTTGGTCATTATCTGTGGGGTTTCTTTGGCTAGATTTAACAAATTTCAGAGCATAGTTTGCTTGTTCAACTGTGCAAAAAGTCACAGGTAATAGAAGTACACTCCTAAGAATGTGGTTCATGTTTGGAAACACCTTTGGGTTTGAGTATCTGAAGAATATCTGTAATGCTGTATGGTTTTTGTTTTTTTTTGCCCACTTCAGCTTTCAGAAATCAATGTAACAGTTATTTTATCCCACCCTGATGTCCTTGTAATGCTATCCAAACAATCCACAATTATCTCAAAAAGTTAATGGACATCTTCAAATTATTGATGTTTCTCTACCCAGTATGTTTTGCAAAACATTTTTATCTTTGATTTAGTTGTGTTTGGTTTGTCAGACTTTGTCTTTTGCAATTCAACATGATGTTCAAGAGCTTAAGTTTATTTCAGAGAGATATTGAAAAATGCACCCAGTTTAGTCAAGTTGGCCATCATAATGTATATTGCTTTTATCTGTGAAGAATGTCATAAGGCTAAATTCAAATTATGGCTTGCACAATGGATATATGTAGCTTTTTCATTGATTTCTCTAATACTTGCAGCACAGCCCTTTGCTGGCACTATCATAGTTCTGACCTCGGATATTATATATTTTTTAACCCTTTTAAATTTTTTACCAGGGTGTCCATCAACAGGTTGGCAATAGCTTCTCCAGTAATTGAAATACATTTTCTGAATGACAATAAACATTTAGTTGGAATATTGTTTTTCAGGTAACAAATTGCTATGCCTAGTTGCTCCCAGTTTGCAACATTGGTCACTTTGTCAGCCATGACATAGTAATTAGGTCCAGATAGTTGTTTGTTTACTTCTAGTAAAATGATGTCTTAGCAGTAGTGGAGGTAGGCTTATCATGAATGGATACAGACACTTCTGCAGTTGATGACCATTGATTATGACTGAAAAAGGCAATTCATGTGGTAGATTCAGCATCTCTCATGATACAAACTTCTGTAAATAAACTATAATATAAATTAGTTATATAAAATTGCCAAGGTTAAATATTTATTTTTATGGATAGTATATATTTTTGATTCTAAGTCTAATTATTCACATAAATATTTCCATGTTTTTTATTCATACTATGTAGTTAGTATGATAGTGACATTTTACAAGGTCTATACTCATTCATACCTAATACATATGCTTACAAAACAACAAATAAATTAGCTGATTCATACATTTACTGAAAAATAGGAAAACAATGAGATTCTGCTTAGGATATTAGCTAAATTAATTTTAGATTAACATGTCTATATGAGTACATATGTTTCAAGGAAATGAAAAAATGGTTAGGTATTAATCACCCCTTTCATATTGCAGCATGCGTAACAGTATAAAGTCAATAATTATAACTTATTATAGCATTGCCTAAATGGTGTAGTGGTAATGTCAGTGAGCTTTAGTGTGAGGGGTCCCTGATTACAACACCAGATAAAGCATAACTTTTATTTTTAATTACATTCACAAGAAAACAATAATACTTATTGCAGTTTTTAGTTAATTTCATAATATTATTGAAAGAACATTCTTTCACCCAATAGAGATTTGTAAAAAGATTAGTGGGAGGAGACCACAACACTTGAAATGAAATGAAAGACTGAATATTATTTAGTTGTATTGGTCCCCACTATTTCCAATAGTAGAAGGAATGTCTTGGAAAATCTGTGGGAACCCTTTGGTAGGCACTTTTCTCTAACATTTAGTCTAACATTTCTAAATAATTGAGACCTAGGTGGAGATGTGAAACATTAAATTATGTTTGCTCACCTTAATGATATTTGAAATTGAAATAGCATCCAACATTACACCTTCGCTTCTTGCATCCACAAGTTTAGCACAAAATAAGTATGCTTTCTACTTGGATGACATGAAGCAAAAAGATAAGACAAAGAAACAGGTGCAATGCAGATGCTTTGAAAGAAATCCAGATGTTGAAGACTGAAAAGGCAAGTATTGAGGGAGAGCAGAAGTCTGTAAAAAAAGATGCAGACAAACTGGCACAAAAAGGTCAGGCAAAGTTGATTGTACAATCAAATGCACTGAGAAGGTCATCCAAAGAAAAAGTGGATACAATTCAGATGATCAGCTTGTCAAGAATGACCACACTCGATTTTGTTTGATAGTAGAAGAATACAATTTCACTCTTTCCATCCTCGGGATCAAGATTTCTCAGTGATATGTATATATAACTAAAGTACCTAACTTTTTCAATATAACTATTTATTTTGATAGTGATAATATTTTTTTATATGATTGAAATAATATACGAGTACATGTGATATTAAAATACGATCTCAGAAGTGTTATTTAATATTATATAATGCAATTTGATATTTTGTAGCCTTCATTAATATTTATGACAATTCCTTATCATTCAATTAGTTAGTAAAACAAAATAATGTCCCAAAATGTAATATGTGTAATAAAATCACTGTAAGTAGTAATAAAATATTTCAAAATTTATTATAAAATAAAAAAAGTAATTCTTTATTGTACAATAGCAATAAAGGTTCATAAATTGTGTTGTGCACATTACATTTTAAGTACAAACTATTTTTTTGTTAAAAAATTAATTATGTATTTGTTCAATACATTACCTTTAAACTGTAATAATTATAAAATAAGATTTCAATATATTATGTTATGTATGTATAATCAAAAATAATTGTTTAATTTCTATATCATTTTGACATGTTCCACACATTACACTTACTAAATGTATGAAATTAAATTAAAAAAAAGTAAATTTTTGATTTATATTAAAACAGTGATCACTCACTATTTACATAATTATATTTTTTACACTATGCAATTTGAATTGTAGCTTTTAAAGTAATGGACAATATATAGAAGCAGTTATAAATTGGGGTGTTTTTTGCAAAAGTTTTTTAGCACATGTTTTTCATAGCAAGTGTGCTGTATTTAACCTATGTTAAGTTATGTGCTAGTCTTGTGACATTTCTTTAATGTTATATATAAATAAGTTTTATCATAATATTATGAATTTTTCCCCTTTAATAAAATAAATATTCCTATTCAGTATTTGTATATTATTAGAAAGCATATGTTATTGTTTAAATTCTATCATATTTTTCTGTTATACAAAGCACAAATAAATATGTTCATGTAGTACACTGTAAAATATTTTGTTTTCTGCGTGTCTGCCTACATAATTTATAACATACATTGTTTAATCAATATTGATTTATTCTATTAATGTTAATAACCGAATATAAGCACTTTGTTTTTGAGCACACTAAAATATGGTACCTTATCTTTTGTCACCTTATGCTATGTGAATTGACCGGTGATTTTATTGTCAATTATTATAATAATATTTAGCAACAAGCGCTATTTCTTTTTATTTTAGTTGATCTAATGCTGCATAGGGATCAATAATCTTATATATTTAAATGATATTTACTAATATTCTTGATAACTGTTGTTTAATTTAAATCCTACTGCACTTAAAGCCTGAATGTTTAAGCAGACATTTACCCATAATAATTGAAGTTGATTTTATTTTATTGGAACGTAATGTTATCTACGTTTATCAAAATATGATATTCAAATTAGTTTGAAATTAATTTTTGATATGTTTTTACTTAGAGATTAATTATTTTTAATACTATTTTATACATGTCTATGTCTTGTATTTATAAACAACAGTAGAAACATTTTAGCATGGCAGATGATCTCATGCACGAATAGACTGCATGTATCCATACTGCACTGGTCGGAGATTGACGGAGATTGTTTGTTCTTTTCTTTGCAGCATAACGACAACAATGTCCAAGCGGCGTCTCCCGGAAGACGGCCCGCCGTATGTGGATGGCAATCACAGGATGAGTTGGCGGGAGCTCTCTGAGGCCGACGATCTTGCCACCACAATCACAGTTGATGCCTTCCTGGGCTTCTGTACTCACAAGATGAGCAGGTAGCTAGCTACGGACTCCTCCCCTCTGCCGCCATTTCACAGAGTTGAATCAGTTATCTTCGTCATTTACCGAACTGTTTGGACCACTGTTAGAAGACTGCGGGTTACCGTTGGTTTTCCCTAATTTGTATAACCGAATCGATGTTTTCAGATTAATTCTGCCAACCTTGGTTTTAGAAAATGTGTTCAACCACTGGGTCAATTGTTTTTTTAACTAATGGTTGACGGGTGTTTCGGTAAATTGGAGGGTGACGCATATTTTAAGTGGTCAGTACTGCTTTTAAACAATAGCCAATCACGAGTTATGCCTAGATGGTCTGGTTATAATCCGTGTATTGTTTAGTTTCAGTCAATTAACGATAAGGCTTGGTTTACAACCGAGTTAGTGTTTTTGTTGACTGCTACTTTTGATATATACTACTACAGGATTTGTACAGTAGTCTCGGTCATTCTAAGTTTAAGTTTTATTTTGATATATTTATCCATGTTAAGTTAGTGATCTTACTAAATGTAACAAAGATCTGTAAAATCAAGGTTATTTGCTTTTCACACTAGTATTATTTTGTCCACTGCAGAAAAATGTTTTCCTTAAAATGATGTGTATTTAATTAATTATTTCTTAAAATCTTACATAAAACCTTATTTTTAATCCTTTCTTCATGATATTACTTTTTAATTACGTTCACTTTCGGCTTATCCATTCGTTTGTTTCATATTAATATGCGATGTGCTATCTAATGATTTTGTTTGCATCCGCATTGATACTTAAAAAGTCTGCTGCCAAACTCTACTGTCTTATCTGCTTTCTATGATTATTATATATAACATGTACTATGTTGCCGCATAATAGTCGTGTTGTTATTGTTCAGTTGAAATTATGTGTATTCTGTTGTAACACTCAATTTTCTAGCACTGCAATGTACCCGTTTTCTACTTTTGCATGTTATCACGTCAACATGTTTTTGGCTGTTCGTGGACGACAGCCTTGACGTGGATTGGTTAGAACATGTTTTTCTCTGATGTAACCAGCTTAGCTCAAATAGTCGTGCATTGCCTATGCGGTTTTATGCTTATAATGTAAACTGATTGTTTTATACATTATTTTATTATATTATTACATTATATGATTGTAATATTATTGCATGCCAATTGTTTAACGTTGTAACCCGAATTATGAGCATCATTTTATCAATAAATGTTACGTGCGTAGACTTGTAAAACATGTTTCACCTCTCTAATAAAACTTAGTGCTGCTGCTCCTGTAAATGATTCTTACATTTTATCCTATTTATAACCTGGACAATGTTCCCATTGAAATGACGTGTTTTTAGATTTATTCTAAACTCGTCCTTCCTTTTAAATATTTGTCAGTAGGTTACCATCTAATCAAGAACCTACTTTCAAGATTTGTAAGTTAAGTAAAGTTTATGATCGATAATTAATTAGTTCAACGGAGTTTGTTATTTGATTAATAATATTATATCTCTTCTCCACACCGATTTGTACAAAATTTCGTCATATTTAACTAGGTGGCAATGTTACGTAATTGTTGGCGGCGGGTTTTCTTTAATGTGAATTGGTAAGTGACAATGTCCACCCCACCCCCGCTCCTCTGCGACCCTCAGATCGCGCGTCCGTGTGAGTAACCGGACCCGGACAAAGTGGAGGGACGCCATCTACGACTTCCAGAAGACCCTGGACTACAGGGATACCTACGACCGACTCACTGAGGATGAACACTTCATCAAGAAGAGCTGGAAGAAGGATCAGCGGTTTATCGACCATGTAAGTTTGACTTCAGTGTGTTGTGTGTTTTGAGTACAATCACCTTCTTTGGGCAGATAGTATGTGATGTGAATAATTTTCATGTAGTAATCAGTTGAATATATATTTAACTGAACTCCTGCGCTTCAGTTAAACGGAATACTTTTCTATGAAAAGCTTTCATTTTGAGCCATTAACTTAGTATAGAATAGAGATCTTTTCTGTTGTGTCTCTAGGTGTACCGATATCTCTACCTCTTCGATCCACGCTCTGGTATTGAGATTCAGCCCTGCTATCGGTATGCACACGAGAAGAACATGGGCGCAAGTATTGTGGCCTCCAAGGAGTGGTGAGTGTTCGTTCGGGTCTGTAATAACTATATTGTGAATATAATAGTATTAAATTATATGGGAGAAGGAAATGATTTTATAAAAAAGATGCATATAATATGATATTATACAAGCATGCGATTGGCCTACAAATCCCACACAACAATCACATGAAAACTCACGAACATGTAACTTTGTTCCTTTATTGTATTAATTGTTAAAAAACGAGTAAAATTATTTATTATAATTTGAATTATTATATTATAATTCGATTTATTATTATGTAGAGTTCTTTTATTTTTTATGTCTATACTTTAATTCTATTTTATATGAAAATGCAATTTTTTAATTTTAAGTTTTATCGGATCCCACAAATGTTACACATGAATATCCCACATGAATATACAATAGATATCCCAAGGCCAATTATTATTGCTTCACGAAAATCCTCCTATATTATAGTAATTTTTATTGTGGATTGTTATAATATTATAATCCTTTTTAATTTTTTAAAGAGTTTACTTTCTTGTGGGTTTCTTTTAAAATTTCATTTCAGAATTTCAATAAATAAAGTATAATATAATAATATACCTACACTGTCTGCCTAAGAGAAAAAGCCGCGCATGCAAGAATGTATATTATTAAATCACAGACGTTCTGGTCTACCAGTTCCAACAATAAATGCGTAGATGATAGAAGATAGATGAGAGCGTGGGTACCGTCTTGTTCTCCCTATCTTGTCTTGTGTACCATCTTCAGTCTCCCGTATTCAGTCGTTATCCTCGGTCACGCTTGTTCACTCAACAGGCCTGGCATGTCTATATCGATAAAGGTTTCAAATTTCCGTCATTTAAAAAAAATTATGAAGAAAGTGTTTTCTTTTTCTTGTCTCTCTCTATTAACCACCAAAAGTTAAAAATTCTAGAAGAAGACATCAAGGAGGTTCAAGATTTCAAATACCTAGGTAGCTGGCTTGGCTCCACAGAGAAAGACCTCAACACGCGCAAGGCTCTTGCGTTCAACACGATCAATAAGCTGGACAATGTCTGAAAATCAACCTGCTCCACGAACACAAAAATCAGGATTTTCAAAACGATAATCGAGCCAGTGCTCCTATATGGCAGCGAGACCTGGACGATGACAAAACAGCTCATCGACAGATTTGATGGATGCTACACTAGTCTCCTACGCTGAGCTAAAAATATCAACTATAGGGACCATATCACCGTAGCAACGCTACCTTCTACGGCAGCCTTCAAAAAGTATCAAACACTGTCCAAGAACGCCGACTACGCTTCATGGACATTGTGCACGCAGCTCGCAACCCGTAGCGAAACTGGTTCTCTGGGAGAGCAACGGACCCAGGAGAATAATTGGACAGGGCAATCGAAAGAGCTACATAAGATCTGTCGGGGATCCCCGACTTCACACAGCTCGACATCAAGAACGCAGCAATAGACCGGGCGACATGGAAAAATCTGTGTGACCCGAACTAACTCTAATATTTATTACATTTTTCTTTTCTCTTCTCTCATTTCCTTTTTTGCTGCAAATTTGCTATATCTGTAAATCTGTTCCCAATTTATTTTCCTCAATAATTTGATTATGATGATGATGATGATTATTAATCTCGCTTACACTTATATATATTTTAGTTTATAGCATATTTTCAGTATTGCTTTCGGTACTCTAGAGAGTGAGGTCAGTGTCAATGAGTGACCATGTGAGTGTTGTTTTACGCCCATTGTCAGGGAGAAGGGGGCTCGAATAAGTCGTCTCATCGGCTGCATCGCCGAGTTGAATCGAGAGGAGGAGAACGAGTTCCTGCGCCATCGGGAGAACGATTTCTCGGTGATGTACTCCTCGAGGAAGAACTGTTCTCAGCTCTGGCTGGGTCCTGCTGCTTATGTCAACCACGACTGCCGGCCCAACTGTGAGGTAATTGGCCCCCCCCCTCCTCTCTCCTTCCTCCTTGAGGAGGAACTGTTCTCAGCGGTGGCTGACTGGCTTATGTCAACCACGACCCTAGCTTAAAAGACATATTTTTAAATTAAAAGACAATTTTTTAAATTAAAAGACAGTTTTTTTTAATTAAAAGACAGTTTTTTAAATTAAAAGACAATTTTTGAAATTAAAAGACAATTTTTGAAATTAAAAGACAATTTTTTTAATTAAAAGACAATTTTTTAGACAACCCTAATAAAGCTCAGGGTTCCCATTGTATTCATTGGAATGCGGGAAAATGGAGATATCATCAAATATCCTAGAAATGTACTAAACATTTAAATGTTTTACGTTATCTTCTATCATAATGTGACTTATATATGATTTGTGAAATTTAAAGTAAAATAAAAAAGGTTTTCTTTGCCTTCTAATTAATAATGGTACCAATCTATTTGTTTGTTTGATAAATATGTTTCTTTTATTGTAGTTAAAAGTTTGCCTAATATTAATAATTGATAAACACAGTTTGAACTAGGTTTTGTTATATGCCTAAGAACCGTGTTTTTTGTAGTTGTGTCATCTTTGGAATTCATACCCAACTTTCTTGGTTCATGTGGGATCTAAATGTAGTGTACACGGCGCGCTGATATTATGTCGACCCTATAGTTCAACATCACCTGCGACGTGGAGACCAAAACCGCCCTCGAGGTGCGCCGGGACATCCCCCCCGGCCAGGAGATACTCATCTTCTACGGGGAGCACTTCTTCGACGTGGACAACTCCGCCTGCGAGTGTCTCACCTGCGAGATCACCCTCTCCGGCCACTTCGGCCATCTGGGTGTAGGTGGAGGCGGAGGCGGGGGGGAGGAACTGCTGTCCTACGCTCTGCGGCACACGGACGCGCGGATCGATAGGATGCGCCGGTCTGTGGACGCCTCGAGGCTGAAGAGTGGGGTGGCCGTCGGGGTTGTGGTGAAGGAGGAGGAGAAGAGGACGAGTGTTGTGGAGGTGGTGGTGGTGGAGAGTGAGGGGAGCGGTGGGGGCTGTTCTGTGGCCTCTGTTGAGGGGAGCTGCTCCAGTGACGTGGAGGAGGATGAGCCCAGTGAAGGTGAGTCATCTCTCTTCTCGTCTTCTTTGTTGTGCGACATTTATATCTCGGTAAGCAGACCATCTGCAACAAACTGGTTTACAACATTCGAAAGCTCATTGAAAACTTACCACTACTCACATTAACAGAATTTGAATATATATTTTTTGTTTAAAAATTATTTGAAAAAAATGCTTTTTTACCTTATACAACTTCCCCCCATTTAAAAAATGATTTTCGAACTAAAACTTTTTTGTTTGTTGAATTTTGACCCTCCCTTCCTTAAAGATAACTTGAAAATAAGCAAACATTTTCGGACTCTTCGTCAAAAAAACCGAGATAATATAATTGTCGCACAATGTTCCACTCGTATGTTTTCTCTATCGCATATTAACAATTTGGTTTCTTGACTGAGTTATTAGCTTGAATCCCTTTTCAGATACACTATTCTGTTAACTTGTTAAAACTAAACCGAAAAACTATATTGTTCTAGGTTTTTTAAAGATGAATTCAGATGAAACTCTCTGTATCTCCGCAGCATTAATGACCATAAAGCACGCGTCTCCTTATCCCGTTACTATTAACTACCCAGTTCTGAACTTGCTGGATGCCTGATCCAATTAACGGACAGTTTTAGATTGAGTTTTAAATTGCAACCGAATGGTGTACTGTATGGATTAATGTCCATACTGTTGGTTATTAATTGTAGCAGGGAAGACAAATATTCGAGTTTCATGAAATATTTCAAATACATTTCACTGATATATTATATATATATAGGTGGTCGCAAAGTAACGTAAGATTATACAATTTTTAAAGTTAAATAGATATCTCTGAGTATATTTTTAAACGACAATATCAGAGATGTTACAGAAATCTCTTTTGCCCAGGTTAGTGATTATCCCAATGATATTATGTTGCAATTCGATTCCATTACTTTTCATAGAATGTACTGAAGATCTAGATGACCTAATAATTGACTCGAAATGAGCTAAAAAAATCCTTTTTATAGTTTATTTAAATTTTGTCCATATCTAGGCTGCAACATTCACTGATCATTTACATGCTTGCATACTTTCTGTTAAAAACAGTTTTTTTACTAATATATTGTCTAATAATACCTTAAATATTACACCAAGTTAACAAATATAATTAATATTATATGTGTAACGGCATTGTTAACTAACTTTACTGAGTATTAATTAACATCATCTATTTGGCAGCCTCCGTTCTGCAATACGACGAACTTTGAAGCGGTCACATTTATAGATTCGATTAACAGAAGTAACTAACAGCATTGACAGAGTAACATGAAGACCATAAATGATTGCAAATAGCATAATTGGGGTTATTAACAATTTCAAGGTTTTTATGTGTTCCATAACATGACTCTTACTAGAAGATCGAGTAATTAATTTCCTTCTTATTACGTAAAGTAATCAAAATACTGTAACTTAACTTAGTTCTATAATTTGTTGTTGCTTGAAGATATTTTATAGTTAAACTGGTGAACTATTCAATACTGGTTCGTAATCGAATCCAATCTATTGAATATTTATCGATCATCATATCGATCGAATAGTTAGTTTTCAATTTTGGATCTTTGTAACGACTATTTAAACTGTAAAGGAACCTTATGTTCTTCTAATGTTATGTAGATTGAATATTATACCAAATAATCTTATAATAATTACCTTCACGTTCACCTTAATAGTACATATTTCTCAGTCTTTAATTGATGTTTTTAATAATTGGTTTTAATTTACTATTAAATGAAGCCACACTATTAATAATCAAATTTATTGATTTATTAGAAATTGGAGCTTTCAGTAAACTATGCTTTAACCATAATCACTAATAAGTTCAGGCAATTATCATGTCCATAATACTCCACTTTCTATAATAATAGAATTGAAAGTTTCAATAATCGTGGCTTCTCTTTTTGATGTACAATTTATCAAAGTCTGGTGTGCGAAACATGGGCAGGTTGCCCATTTTCTTGTCCGCTGTAATGTTAATTATGCGCGTTACAAATGTTGTGTTCTCGATAACTCGACGGTACCTCCACTGAGTGAAGAGTGACCAGGATGCGCCTCTGTCAGGCATCCCAAATTTCCTGAAATTTCAGAGAAATTTTGATCGTTTTTGAGATTGACAATTTGGCACTATTTTCTAATGGGGGGGGGGTAATTGGATAATTTCTTTGTCGGAGAATGATTCTCAGAATTATATTTTATTTAGTGTTAAAATGAATTGTAACCCCAAATAATGTTACGCTCTGCGCAAATTTCCTTTGCTATTGGTGTAATGAGTATCTGTTCTATATTACAGGTGTATAAATGGAAAATAAAGAACTACATTCAAGATTTATTGCATCCAAACTCATCCATACTCTACTTAATGTATCTTATATCTCATTTTTATTTTGAATAAATATCAACACGGTTAGCAATTTTTAATGAGTCTGGCATGCGAAAACACTAATGTGCTAGATGCAAATGAAAGGATTGGGGTTGACCTAGAAATAAGAAAATATTGTATTGATTCGACTATCTAGTAGATTCTGCCAGAATCGACACGTATTGGTACCTGCAAGGTAAGACGTATCCCATACTCAGCAAGCTTGCATGGTCACTGTCATCTATAATTAGTGCACCAGAGGTCGAGAGATCATTTAGTCGCATGGCTCAATGGTTGAATGAAAAAACAGCTAGATTGAAAGTAGACACTGTTGTAGCTATTCCATCTGTTAAACAGTACCTTTCGACACGAAAAGAAACGGCAGTTTCTCTGTTTTCTAAAAAAATATGTTATCTATGACCATGTGCCGAAAGAATTTACACCTATATACAATGTTAAATAGCACGGCATAAAAACACTTAATTTAGCAGACCAAAGAGCAAACAATAGTTGTCTTTAAATGCAATCTAAGCTTTAAAACTAGAAAAATTTCGGCGATTTAGAGGGCTCGGCTTCTCGCCTTGCCATAAGGATGTACCTCTGACCTGTACCCCCTGACCCCACCTGCAGCCTGTCTGACCTGGGACCAGCGCTACCAGAACTGCCAACGTTACCGTGCCATCCTGCACGACCCAGCAGCCCTCAAGCTGCGCGGTCTCACTCGCTACGACGCCCAGGTGATCGTCGAGTCGGGCCTCGACCTGCCGCCTCCCCGGGACCACCTGTTACTGGCGGCGGGTGGCGGTGGGGGGGTCGCCTACAGTCTTCCTCCCCCCTCGTCCTGTCATCACTCGGCGGTGGTGTCAACTCCCTCGTCCAGGCGGCTGCTGAGGCGGCGGAGGTTGAGGCGGAGGAGCCGGCGGCCTGGAGAGGAGGAGCACCGCCGGTTGCTGGGGAAGAGGGGGGCCGCTGGAGGGGGGGCTAAGGCGCCCCGGCTGTCGTGTGTGACCAATGTCTCCTTCTCGGACCAGGACAAGGTGATTCTTCTTCTTCCTCGTTCAGTCATTATAATTGATCGATTACAATAATTATTGGGCTAACTGTATTATAGCGGTCTAAAATAACTGTGGCTTCCATATATAGTATATATTGCACCAGTAATGTTTTATATATATAAATTTATATCGTAGAATTTATATCTGAAGAAATGAAAGCAATCAAAGGTATATATATCCAAAGATATTTAATTTTAAAGTTATAATA
>JAUZND010074246.1:0-16710 GCA_034780555.1 Coelogynopora nodosa
TCTTTGTTATATAGTTACCCTTTCTTTTGATTTATATTTTATTATTTCTGATTTATTTCTTTTCTTTCTATCTGGTGCGCTGATTTTGCCTGATGGTTCCAATCTTTTTTATTAAATCCGGAGGAAAAACCGGAGTACAAATACGAAGAAAATTTAAACCGCTTTTCAAAAATCGTCAATGCAAAATTTTATAAAATAAACAAATGTAAGGGAATTTAGAATGTCGATAAAAACGGTCAAAATACGTATACATTTAGATTAATTCTGAAATATACAAATAAAAGAATTTAAACTAATTTTAAGTATGTAATTATTACATTATTGAAATTGAAATTGTTTGTTTATCTTTGTTACTTGTTTTAATGACGACCTTGAAAATTAGTTATTTATTCATACGGTTTTACCTTCCGATTTTTTCTAAACATTTAAGTGACAACCCTTAATATTGTATAATACTAGTTGATCACATTTTTCTAAAGAGATAATGATGGTGAAATAATTATAATTTTGACATGCCGTTAAACAAATTGTGTGGTAGATTAAATATATTCGAAACAAAATATTTGAAAAAAAAATTAATCGTTTTATATATATACAGCATTCATTTTATTGTTTCCCGTGTATTTATCAATTATTTCTATTGAACAATATGTTACTTGATAAAAACTATTTAAGTATATATTGATCACATGAAATATAAAACATATTCTTCAGTATTATTTTTTAAATATTATGCAAATAATTATTATTTTTACACTAAGATAGAAATGTATTAAATAAGCAGTATTTTAGCTCAGTTCCTTAACCGAAAAGTTGTATCCAGCTTGTATAGGTAGAAGAGGGAAGCAAAAACGGATGTTTTGAAGGGTTATTGCTCATCTGAAGATTATTCAACATTGTTGTTGTATAGCAAACAACTTCAAAATGTCTTAACATGTTTTTTCCAGATATGGATGTTCATGTCACACTTATTTAGGTAATACTTCAAAGTGTTTTAGTGACTTTTTACATTCTGAACTGTCCTCCTGGGGACCTTTGCCACTATTCAGTTATGATAAGAAGATCGGTTTATATGAAGACAGTGATGCGGAATGCGAATGACATGACCCGTGCTACTCAACTGACAGTGAATGATCATGCTTCATAACATATAGTAATGATCTTGCTTCATTTACAGGTTTTTCATATACACCGTCTAGGCTTCCATATAAAAGTGTTGCAAAAAGCACGGTTTTGTAGGTACATAAGGCAAGGAGCTTTGATTCCACTCAAATGTCAATGTCATGAAACACTGAATCTATGACTACCAAAAGTATAAGTAGAACTGATGTGGTAATATATCTCTGTATCGATATTGATTTTGTCAGAGGGATGGCCTTTAGGTTAAGGAAAAATGATCAACATTTTCTAGTGTTTAATTTACAATTTGCACAAAGGGAGCTTCAACTCTTTGATTTGGGGCGGCTAATTAATCAGCATTGTTTTTTAAAATATTGATCTTGATATAAATTATTGTTGATAAACGTCTGGAAAACATGCTGGATGGATTAGAGATCCGCTTCGAAATGGACAGAAAATTCATTGTCATCAGTATAATTGGAGAGATCGATCGTGGTTTTTGTTTATTATCTCAATGCAACTTGATCAGTTTGAATAAAATGCCATTGGTCCTGTTTGTACACAATCTCAGTGCCAGTTGGAAGTTTTCCATTTACAAATTACGTATGGTGGCGATAAAAATATTTTTTAAAAAACGGTAGGGGTGATAACACATTCCTGTTTCAGACCGATTCCAACTCTCAAAAAATCGCGGTAAGAGACATGTCTATAAGGGTAAAACTTCCTAATCCAAACATCTAAGAGTGTCTGTGTTCACTTACCTCAACGTTCTGTAACATTTCAAATTAATATTTTTTAAACTAGAGTGCTATGGTATTAAATAAAGAATGTTTTTAAATATAACCACTTGTTTTAATTTGTGCTTTAAATACAACGTGTCCAAATTTGTTTTATGTATTATCGTTCAAAATATGTACACACTATTATATTTAAACCAAACAGTGAATTAATTCATCATACGAACATTATTTTAAACTTGATAATTGGTTAGGTTAACATTAGAGTTAAATTGTGATTCTAAAAATTTAACCCAATGTAGCATCTTTAAATATGCTAATTATAATATAAATTTGCAACAATAATGTTTAATTAATCAACATTTTCACATTTAAAATTTTAATTTAAAAAAATAGACGTTCATCAAAATCGGTTGCCGAAAATCATATTAACGAATTCAAATCTACTCTTGCCATCAATGGATATCCACTAAATATAATCAATCAAATAAGTAATACACATACAATGAATAAAAAATATCAAACACAAAGAAATACCATTCACTGTCAGAAAAATAACAAATAATTTCAAATCGGTGGGTCTACCATTCAAATTGTTCCGAAAATTCTACAATCCTCGACATGCGCTATTTTATAACTGAAAAAAATTCTGAAATCTGCACATTACCTAATTGTTCAATGACAAATAAAAATGAGTGCAATATACAATATGTCATATAACAGATGCAATGATTTCTGTTGAAATGATATAAATAGTTGCAGTACCATCAGAAAATTACGTCACAGAATACTAGAACAATTTAATGACATCAATATACCTAACTCTATATCTGTCATCATAACAGATTATTTCGGCGAGGGACTCCACTCATATATGGGCGTCATATTATAGACATTTTGGATGGCTGGGGGCACCATTCGTTACAGCAAGGGACGCCATCATCCCTGATCGGGAGGGGAGTTCCTGACCCCCTGTACCTCCTTGGCTGCGCCACTGTAATCTTTCAAAATTAAGTCAAACCTAGTCATTGAAATATTCGATTTAAATACGTAGTTATTATATTTATAAATAATTTATATTTTTTTAAATTTCGGCTTTTGATTTTACATGATTAGTTATTTTAAAATGTTGCTAATGGGGAACCACATTATATTATTTTAATATACTGTATAGAGTTAGTACATTATTATTGTCAGGGCGCATTTAAATAAATTATCTGTTTACTAATTTAAAGTTTTGTTATCTGTTTATTGATATAAGCTGATGTACGTATTATAAGATACGGTAATTATAATGAGTTATATAGTGAAAATATAATAACTCAAAAAATAAGTTTATAGCTTATTTTTCATTAGTTATAACAATTTAAAAATCTATAAATATCTGCGTAAACTACTTTCTTTACAAACATTCTTTATAAATATTTTAATAATACGTAAATATTTGTAAGTTAATATTTTTTATTTTCTGTTTTTTGATAAACAATTTATTATATTATTAATTATATGAAACAAAAATTACATTTTGCATATTCTATAAAAAATAATATATAAAATATAATAAAGATTTTAAATAATTGCATTCATTATTGATTATGTTAACGTATATTTAAAACTGTATTTAGAATATCAATCACATTATTTAACGGTTATATCATTAGCTATGGTAGTAGCACATAATTAGTTTTATATTATTATAAAGTTCTATTTAATGTCTATGTTTGGAAAACAATCTCTAACAGCATAAACGTTCTGAGTTCTGTTATTAGAACCTTTAGATCCGGCCTGTCACATTTTTGTATTGAATTGCTCACTTGGTCATATTTGACAACGTCATCAGAACGGTAACCAAATAAGGTAGCTATGCATATTTTAGTCTATTGTATTAGTCTAGTTTAGCCTATTTAACTCTTAATTAAGTGATGCTACTATTTTAAAGATGCTGTGCAAGTTGTAACGCGTATTTAATAGATTAATAAATAGGTATCTTGTGAATGGATAAATTATTTATGTATTATGTCTTATTATGTATAGAAATCTCTTGTTATAAATGTGCATGCATTATTATTATTGTTTAGAAGATATGATATGTTTGTATGAATTCGTGCATTAATTTATAACATTTCACACCATTGCAAACCGTAAATCACAAAATTAACTAATTATGACAAGCTGTTCAATATTGATGTTTAAGTAATATTTAACTATTAAAATCAAATGTATTTAATTAACAATCGTGTGTATAAATGTATTTCATTCACAATTACTATTTTTATTGAAGCCCTGGTGAAGAATATTGAGAAATTAAAATCAGGAGTTTTATATTTTTAATAAATGTATGAAGCTCACGGGCATAGCCAGCCGTAAAGGCACAAGGGCATATTATATTCAAAAACAGAAAATAAAATGTTTCAGGCCTTTTACATATAATCGATGATTATTTAGATTAAAGCCTGCCATTATTGTTTTTCGATCTGTGCTCTTTCAATTGAAAAATTAAAATTTAAAAAAATTGACAAATGAAAAAAATTAGCTACGTCTCCGAAGCTTACCTTACTAATAATAAAATATGCTTCGTTTGATAATGGCACAATTTAAAATCACTGCTCTGCTCTGACGGCATATTTGCAGCAAAAATTATCCGGATTATACTTCTTTCAGTAAAAACAAACAAACGTTTGTCCGGATTAAACCTATTTATACCACCATGGCTTTAAAAGTTTTTTTCAGATTTTTACGCCTATTGACTTTCTATGATACTCCACGGAGTACTTAGTATGTGAATTACTTCGCGACAAATCCATCAAAACCTATGTTAGTAGGCTTTTAGCTTCTAACAGCCATACCTAAAATATATAATTATATATATATGCTACTTACTAAAAATGTCCCCTTGAAAATCGAAAAGCACATAAGACTATAAATTTATATTTGGTACACGTACTTACTAGTCAAATGACTAAAAGTTATTTTGAAAATGTAACTAATGTTGTTCAAATAACTTTGGATAGAGATATTATCTAAATGTTAACAATTTTGATATTTTTAGCAACTATTTATGATATCCATTAGCACTAAACATACTTCATGTAAACACTAGTTAACCCTATCAATTTCGGAAAATATAACCCTCGGCTTTTTTTTGTTAATCCTAATTTATTTGATTGTTATCTATCCTTTATTTCCCAAAAAAAAGCAGACATAAGTATTTTAATTTAGGTGACAGAAATTTGACATTGGTGTTAGACATTGCTTTGTATCAGCAAATATTAAGCCACAATGCTGCCATGGTAATCGGCATTGCCAATCAATTATTTGATATCCAATCAAAAATGATTTGGATGTGGAAGTTTCACAGATTATAATTTTTTTTTACTAATGGCCCTACGTCACAGTATAAAAATAATAGCATTTTAAACCACTAATATCCGTACAACATTGCACTCCTTATAGACTTCCCATGAGTAAGGAGCCTGCGACAGGATTGGTGCAGTGGCGAAGAGATATAGGAGTCAATAATTTAGTCACATTCTACACCTCTCATTTTGTTATGACAAATGTGCATCATTATGTAAAATGTTTCAAGTTTACTATAATTTTTGTAAATATTTATTACTATCGTTTTTTCTGGGCCACCCCCCCCCCCCTCCTCTTGCCTTGAACAAATAAAATGGTTTATATAATTCAAAGATAATTAATCTTCATTATTTCTTTATAAAGTAATAGTTTATTATATATTAATCGTAATGCCTGTGTATTGAAAAACTGTTTTAAATACACTTAAAAAATGTTTGCTTACAATATAATATTTTAGTAATAATTATTAGTATGTTATTCTACTGAAAAAAACCTTTTTTATTTTATCAAACACATCATTATTGCAATTACTTTTGGGTTTAGATAAGTTTCAACGTACACTTCCTGGACTATTGGTTACATCGGTGATGACAGCCATTATTTCAAAAAAATGTTCTACATAAAAAAAAATTAAAATGTTCATAAATGATGTGGTCAATTTAAGTAACTTTTTTAGTTTATAATTTATCAATTTCCTCTTCAGAGGACATTTTAAAAAAATTGCCAATGTTATTTATATGATTGATACATATTTCGTTAAATTTACTGAACGAATGTGTATTAATTTAAGAAACAATAATGCAATCTGACATCGGTATTGGTAACTTTATTCAAAAACTTTAATATTCATTTTGATAACTATTTTTAATTATACATATACCTTAGTATATAGTATTATACACGAACATGTTGCCATTTTTAAGAAAAACACTTTACTTATTTTTTCTGTTATATACATTAGAACTGTATCTATTGACACACTATTCGTTGATTTGTTTCTGTTAGTTTTTTTATATAAGCTTTGTTTATGTAATAAGTATTTAATTTAATTTAATTAAATGTAATAAATATTTCTTATAATTTCCGCAATATCAACATTTGTTTTTAAGTTAATATATATTTATTTATTATTTAGACATATATTTTCAACATATTTTGTGTATTGAATTATTTTCTTGTATTGTACGATAACTATATTTCTGTATCGACAGATAAAAATAATATCATCATTTAATAATGTGATATATTTCCGTTCAGTATAATTTGTGATAATGTTGTAGTATATCGATAATGTTTATAATATTGTGATTTTAATTGAATAACGAACACATAAATCATTATGTTCCTTGATTTCATAAATATGCAGGTGCTGCACTAATATAATCATTGTATTTATTTTTAATAATAATAAATTAGTTTAGAAACATTAACAAAAATATATATATATTTGTTAATAAATGTATCATATCTACAAATACCATTTATAGCAAAATATGTAAACTCGATTTGTTAATTTTTTTATTTATTATGAAATTATTATGGAAGTATACGCTTAAATATTAGTATCTTTAGTCATTAGTATTTAATTGGTGTGCTCTGCATAGAATAACAACTATAGAATATTTTAATATAAATATAAATATGTATATTTATATGAATATGAAATTCTATGTACAATTATCCAATTTATCTTAACATTATTTATTATTTAACATTGGAATGATAGATTATTTAATGATTCACTGCAATTCACCATTTATTAAAAAAGATCTTTAATAAAATCAAAATCTTATTTTTTAGAAGAAGACTTTATACACAACTTGACTAGTTAAATTTAAAGTACAACATTTATTTGTATGCGACATTTTACAACTAAATTTAACATTGTTATACTTGATCTAAAAATTTTTCGTCAGATCAGATCAAGTTAGTTTAGATCAAAAAACATGTTCAGAATTGACGTATATATGCGAAGAATTTAAGTAAAATTTGATATACTTTACAAATGATTGGTGGTAAGGTGCCAACGAACCATGTATATATCATACATAGCATGGGTCGCATTTTCTAGATGTTCCAGTTTTATTCTTATTTTTACCATCAGGCCCCTATATCAACAATTATTCAATTAGAAATGTTGATATCATTCGATTTACCTCGACATCAGATTTCGTTTGATGTACTTCGGTGCTATTTTTCCCTTTGAATTTAGAAGTGTTCATTGTTACGTGCTTCTCGTTTTGCCTAATTGAAACACAACAGAATCTACTATACGAGCCTCTTAAACCTGTTTAATAATGTCGAGGCTGAACTTAGGTGCAAGTTGAAGCTGAAGTAGAGACATGAATTAAAGCAAAAGTTGAAACTGCGTAAATACGTCAAATATAACGTACTATACTGTTATTTTATTGCTAAAACATATATGAATATTGAAGTGTTATAATATAGTACTTTTATTTCTACACAATTCAAATAAGCTTCTGCATTATTGTATTAAACGTTATCAATAAATAATAAACATGTCAGTGACACATTAAATATTGACTTATGCCTAAATAATTAGTTTCGTTTCTCAGTTTTGGTTTTGGCAGGATGATTAAAAGTTATGTTTGTGTATTTGAAAGTGATTCCATCAAGTTGAACATTAAACATTTAAAAAATTTTTGCACCTTTCGTACAGGGTTGACACGACGTCAACACTTAAGTTTAAATTTAATTTACTCAGGTTGCAAAATGTTATATTGGCCTAATATTTCGTGATATTGAATTATTATAATATAAGTAATACATTAAAAAAAATCGAATAATTATTTTAACGCTACACATTTTTTCAACTTTAAATGTTATCAACGGTAACAATTCAAGGAAATGTTACTTGTCTATGTATACAGTTTCTGAAAATATGAAATAAGCATTTTTATTTAGGCTAAAACTAATACCTATAAAAGAGCTTCGACAATGTGTATATAGACAGACACATTCTACCTTATAAATCGTATATTTTAAACAAAATATATTTTTTTATTTATGACAAATTTTACTGAAAGCATAGGATCTTTTTTTATTTGCAAAATCCCTGAAGAAAGTGCACAAAACTGCCGAATTGGTAACCTATGTATAATCCTGTTAATAAACAAATAGGACCCCATTTGAGTCCGGGCTTTAGGGCTAATTTTGGATTTTTTTTGTGTGGCTCAATTTGTGTGGCTCAAACTTATACTAAATTTATGACTCAACTACGGTTACGCCAGCCAAATTAGTCTGAATTATGGCAAGTTTTGACATTGTGGGTAATATTTTCTATACGAGTTTTATTAAAAAACGCCCTTTTTAATATTAAGATACTAGTAGTTAAAAATGCTAGTATATGTATACTTATTTATAGTCTATTATATTATAGACTATATAAATCTATGTTTTATATATGATTTTGCTACACTTTAAAATAAGCTTAACTTATTTAATTATAATCATAAATGAACCATATAATTTGTAGTTAAACGGCAATTTTGTTCATAATAACTTATTCATTGTTAGTAGATTTTATATATTGTATATACATATTTTTACATATACTGTAATTAAATATATCTTATTAAAGTTTGCTTTTTGAGAATTCCCATTTATACTGAAAATATTATACAACTCAAACTTTTACAATTACTAAAATATATAAATATTATCAACAAATAAATAAACAATTATGATTATTTAATATTATATTTTAACATAATTATATAATAAATATTAATAATGTAGGTTCAAAATGTGACTAACATATGTTTTTACCTATTAAATAGAACATAGAACAATGTCATATGTTATTATTTTAGAAAGTATCTTAAAAATAGAGGAGTTAAGGAAGTTGTAATTTTAACTAAAAATATAAACAATAATATTTGTTCCTGTATATAATCAATGCGCATCTCAAAGTAATTAGATGTTAATGTTCTAAATTTAAACAATTTTAAAATAAGCATCTATTTAAAAATATGGAACTTTTAATAGTTAATTTTTTTAATAAATAAAGATTGCTAATAAATAACAATAATTGAGTAAAATATATAGTGCACAAAAAAATTATATATAAATATTTAACTATTAGGACATAATTATGAAACATGATATTATGTTTTACAATTATGTATTGTTATTGATATTTATAAATAATTGATATAATGAATTAAAAAACAAATTAACTAAATGTTCAATAAACTATTTTATTAATTTTTTATATATTATTACTAATAAAAAACGTGTCATTATAATTATTATCAATAAAATATAAGGGTACATTATGAATTAGCCTTTTGTAAATTATATTTATTTTAACTAGTACATTTTATACAATACAATACTTATGTATTACACATTCCGTTCCTGAAGTCAATATGATTCTGAATCTGTGGCTAAAATAGAAAATAGGTCATACTTTGAAAGTATAAGGTCAAATATAGAATATGGCAGAAATGTTGATCATGGTTACGTCGAGATCTACATTTTGACACCAAGATTGTCACTGTACAATATTCCGTCCCCAAAGTGAATTTGATGCTGAATCTGTGGAAAAGGTTGTATAAGTTGTAAATAGGTTAAATATTTTTATAAAAATGAACAAAAGATATACAATCATATTAATAAATGGTTTTGACGTGTACATTTTGTTCATGTAAATACTCAGGCTTATCAAGTTCCTAATTTTAACCTAAACAGTTAACTACTACATAATTAAAAAAATAACGTTAACTATTAATAATAAGCATCCCATTTCACATGAAAAGTTAATATTTTAACATGTGTTCAAATGTTATATTCTATTTTTGAAATAATAAAGGAATACACATTTTAAGTCAAAATTCCATATTCCTTTTAAGGTTAAATAATTCAAAATCCAAACCACAAAAAGGGCAACCAAGTACATCAACCGCAAGCTGATGTCGAGGCGAATCGAAATATATTAAAACTACTATGCGTGAATAATCGTCGATATGGGGCCAGATAGTATAAATAAGCATAAACAGGGGAACATATAGAAAATGCGACCCTTGCCATGTACGATATATGGTTCGTTGGCATGTTACTTATCATTTAGAACATATATCAAATATTACTTAAAGTAGACCCGTATAAACGTCAATTATGAACATCGTGTTATTAATCTAAACTGACCCATCCTATCAAAACGTTGAAGATAAAGAATTTAATTAAATTTAGTTGTAAAATGTCGCATACAAATAAATGTTGTACTTCAAATTTAACTAGTCAAGTTGTGTATAAAGTCTTTTTCTAAAAAATAAGATTTTGATTTAATAAAAGATTTATCATTATAAATTGTGAATTACAATAAACTAGTAAATAATATATCATTCCAACATTTCTAAGTTAAATTGTATAATTTTATATATTATAATTTTACACACATATAAATAAATACAATGTATTGTATATGTATATTGAAATATTATAAAGTTATTGTATATGGAGCCCACAAATTAGAAAATAATTACTTAATTACAGTCAAATAATATTAGGCACATCGTTCCATAGTAATTTCTTAACAAATAAAATGTTAAACAAATCGAGTTCATTGTAAAAAAATTGCTATAATTGGTCTGTGTAGATATGATACATTTATTAACATATATATATATATTTTGATTGTTTCTAAATAAAATTATTATTATTAAAAATAAATTCAATAATGATTGCCTATTAAGTACCACCCAAATATTTATAAAATCCAGGTGCAGAATAATCCATGTGTTCGTTAAACAATTGAAATCTCTACATTATAAACATTATCTATATAATTTGATATTATCACAAATTATAAAATTAAAATAAGTATTATCAGTAAAGAAATGTATATTATCATAAAAACAAATTGTAATTATTACATTAAATATAAAAAATATGTAGAACTTTTTTTATTACTCAAACAAAACACACATACAAACTAACATAACAAAAATTCATCTAAAAGCGTTTCACTAATTACAACAAATATATTTAATATAAATAATGTTATTTTCTTTAAAATGTTATCATGTTCATATATAATAATATAATAAGGTATAATTAATAATAAACAACAATATATATATATATATATATATATATATTAAATACTGTTATTAATACAAACGTTATTTTGGTTTCTTAAAATTAACAATAATTTGTTTAGCCAAATAAACAAATTTCTTATCAATCGTATCAATAGCACTGTCAATTTTTCTTGAAATGTCCGCCGGGGATGAAATTTCATCGCAATTCCTAATGAAATTACTTAAATTGGTGACAGCGGTAATATACATTATTAAATACTGAATAGGATTGACAATATAGGACCACTTTTGGAAATTATTGCTGGCATCAATGCCTGAACTAATTGCATACGTTAAGTCTAAAGCATATACCGGTTTCAGTAAATTTATAGAATAGAATATTTTGTCAAAAACATTTAGATCATTGGAGTCTTGAGGAAAATGTTCGCTAGCATTTTGGAAATTGATGGACACCTCATTATTGAACGAATCGACTAGATGTGTGTAGTCAAGTTTAATGTCATTCCAGATGATTTCGAAATTTTGTTTGGTTGTTGTATGTTTGTTATTATATTCAGAACTTGCAATACATACTAAAGCACATCCAATTAGGACTAGAAGCACACACAGTGGACGTATCTTCGAAGGTGCAAAGAGGTTGAAATACTCAACTATGCCGAATATTAACATCACAAGTATACTAATTGCGGCACCCACCATTTCAAATACTTTACACCATTTCAAATGCCTTTTAATTTTCGAGTTAAGTTCTTCCAATTCTTTGATTTTCTTAGTGGATTTTGCTTTAAAATTGTTAGCGCTCTTCAATAATCCTTCTTTAAATATTTTTTGCTCATTACATTTTGAAATAGGTTTTACGTACAGTTTGCAAGTCGTACAATAAATGTGGAATCGATTTCTCAAAGGAAGCAACTTTTGGGTATTGCGATTAAGGTTGTCATAAATGTTAGTAATCAAACAAAAAAAGCAGATTTTATGTTTCATTTTACAATCAAGTGTTGAAGAATAGTTTTCTTCTGAAAAGTGTTCACTGCAAGATGAGCATTTATTACTAGATTTAACCATGTTTAGAACAATATTGAACACAAATTAACTGAGATGTTTGTTTATATATTAAACTAATATAGTGAGAATGAGAGAGTAATAAAGAACGAATGTTTTTATCTACCATACCATATTGTAGAAACTATTTTAATTGGTTTATAGCATAGCCTTATAAAACAGTTTAACAAACGTAAGTAATTGCGATTACATCCCTGAAGCGTGCTTATTTTGTAAATTACTTTTCACAGGAACCACTTATAGTGCTATAGATACATTTTAAATATGAATGTACACGAAAGTAATAATATGAAATAAGTAGTATCGAAAGCAGATCATCGGCGCAGTCAGGTGACTTAATCTGATTGGCATTAAAAGATGGAGCATACATTTCCATTTATGCAAAAGACAAATTTAATTTGGAATTTAGGGGATTGAAAGATTTTAGTGTATTCATAATTTAAGGGTAAAATTAAGGATTTTAGAAGGCTAAAATTTATTTATGAGTTCAAGATTTAGGATGATTAAAAGTTTGCAACTTATGAGGTTAAGCACAATAATGTTTAAAATATACGAGGGTTCAACCTTAGTATTTAACATGTTACATGTATAATAAATTCTATATACACAAACAATAATAATTTATAATGAATTAAACAGAATTAAACAATAAAGAAAAGGACAATTAGATTACGTGTGACTGATTATATAATTGAAATTAATTTTGCAAAACTTATATATCGAAATACATATCATATTTATATACATCAATTGTAGTATAATATAAGGTTATAATACTTAATAAAACAAAATTTATCACAACAATGCAGTAACATTTGTAAGATTGATTCACCATGTCCTACAGAACATGTTTCGATCAAAAGGATATGTTGTCCTAAAATCGACTTGAGTGGTTCTGTTATTGTACGGCATGTCAGTAGTGAGTAATGTACAAAAAATAGTTTTGACTTGACTACGATTTCAGTGGTTGTGTAGTTAATCTTCTGGCTGGGCGAGTCGTGAGCATAATTTGTTGTTAATGACTGAATACATTATAAATATATTAGTTTATGGTATTTAAATATTTTATGTAAATGTTGATATTCATTATTAACCAGGTGCATATTGTACAGAAACAGAACATCGTTATTTTTTAGTTTTATAAATATTGGTCCCCGGGAATTCATCTACCCAGTGGGCCCTGTGAAGTCACTTGCTAAACCTTTCAAGATACATAGAAAAAAAAGTTCATTGTAATAATATATACCAAAATTGAATATAAATTAAATTATTATAAATTAAAAATAATAATCAATAGCATTTATATCACTTATAGTTTATTTGTACAAATGGTATAATAATTAAAATATGCGTAACTATTACATATTTTGTGATATAAAATCAGGTACAAAAAATCAAGTCAATTGGTTGCATGGATCAGTAGTTATAGCATATAAGTAGTAGGATGGTTGTCGACTGTGGATCAATAACCCCTCCCTCCCTCCGCCCTTTACAAAAGAACGATCAATTCTTCAGCAACTTTGAATGCTGACCTACTAGAGAATGCTGACCTACTGACTCTAGTAGAGAAATAAATGGGTAATTTTTACGCCATTTTAAAAATTAGGGTAAGTCTGCGCCACTTTGAAAAAATAATTTATAATTTTTTGCGCACCTAATAAATCTAGAGGCGATAAATTAAATAACTACTTTTTATTTTTTTTAACTAACGCAGATATACCCCTACCCTTAAAAAAAACAGCAATTACCCATATTACCTACTTGAGATAATTGAAATAAAAATGTTAATGTTTAATTAATTAATTAATTAATTAATATTTTATAAATATTTATAATATTATAATAATTTTATTATTTAATAATATTTATTAAAACATGTTTTTAACTATATTTAACGAGAAATTTACCTAATGATCTTTCCAAAAATATCCAGGTGAACATTGTGTTTTTTCACATAATTATATTTCTGTGGGAACAATATTAGATTTAAGGTAAAAATGATAAAATATAGATTTAATCTAGTGTTTTACTTTAAAAATCCTATAGTATTAGAACATAAAAATAAAAATTCTAGGAGGAGGAATTGTTGATTTATTTTCATCAATTGGTACACTTGTATCAACAAATAAAGATGTAATTGGATCGGTTGCTTCTCCTATCGGATGTATTGCAGGTGCTGCTAAAGCTACAGTTGATGTCATAATTGTTCAAATAATTCGAGAAAATCAAAACATAAAAAAGTAGGAAGCAGAAAAATCATTAATTACTGATAATGTTTAAAAAAAATTGATTACATAAAAAGTTTAACCAAAAAAATTACAAATCAAAATGAAAAAAATATATGAAACTAAATGATTTTTATAATAGAAAGTAAAACGATTATATTCAGATAAATCCTCATGTAGGATTTTCTCTTATTGGTACTTCAGAAATTAAATAATACAAAATACTGCATCATTCCTTGTGCTTTCAGAAGATTTTAACAGATGTAAATTTTAGGTAGGAAATCTAGATAATAATGAAAATTCTGATGCAAATCTTGCAACACTAAAAACATAATTAATTGTCATCAATTTTTACTCTAATTATTATTCTACAAGGTTCTAATCAATTTGAATTTATTTTTAATCCGTGTTAATTTGATAATATTCTTAAATCACGTCTATATCACATTTTTTTAATGAACGTACAGGATGGATACCGGATATAGATGATGCTGACTTTTATGAAAATGTAGCAGAAACAAATGTAGGAGCAGCAGGAGGTGTAAATCAAATTTATATAAATATTTTTTGTATTAAACGTCGAGTAGTTTAAATTAATGTTCGTTATAAAATTAATTGGCTACTTCATCCACTTGTCGTATATCTAGATAGAAATAAAGTTTCAATCATTTCAATCACACTAACACTTAAAGAGAATAAAGTGATTCAGAACATTTTCATTCAGTTGCAGCTGGTAATACAGCAAAACTAGCCATAACATAAATGACACTTTTTGTTCCACAAGTTACACTGTCATTTGAAGTTGTAGCAAATATTCTTAAATCACTGACAAAAGCCATTACGTTTAATTATGTAAAACGAAAGACCATTGGAATGCATTCTTTTTCAAATGCCTCTTCCGATTGGAATATTATTTCTACAAAATATACACCAATATATGTTTTTATAGATGTTAAAGAATTAGATACGGGTTCGACAATAAACAATGATAGTTTATGGATGAAACAAAAGTTTCATTGAATAATTCAATTACAATGGATACTTCTCCAATGTAAATCTTTGTAAATTTTTTGGAAAATTATCCACAATTTAATCCTACAGATTACAATATATTATTAATTATCCAAAATTTTATTTTGATGTTTCAGCTCATTTAGAAAATGTAACTCAAAATGGTGTTCAAATTAAAGTGCGAATTGTTAAAGACAACTCAACACTAATTAAAGCTTATTGTCTTGTTCTAGAAGAATCAGAAAATAATATTTAAATTATGGATAAAAGAATGGTAAGAATTGAATAAATAATTTTAAAAAATATTTTAAAAATTTAAGATAAAGCATTAAAAAAAATTAAATCAAATTAAAGAAGAAGATAAATCAAAAACAATTACAATTAATAATACAGAAAGTTTATCTTTCTATAAAAAAATAAAATAAATTAAATTAGAAAAGGAAGGAGGTATTATTCCACTTTTGCCTCTATCATACTCCCCATTATTTTCGGTACAATTGGTGCAGCTGTTGGAGTTGCTGGAGGAATTGCTGGGTAAGAATAATATGCTGTTGATAAAGCTACGACAGAAACAGCAAGACATCATCTTTTTAGTAGTAGGGAAGGGGACATCTGCATAACCCCTCCTCTTTTTTTGTTGATGACTCATACCCCGTGACCTTGATGACTTATTTCTAAATATATATATGACTCATACCCCCCCGTGACCTTGATGACTCATTTATAAAAATAGATATGACTCATACCCCTGTTCATACCATTTTTTAATTTTTCTCAGCCAATCAGAATCAAGTATTTTATTTTTGGTTACTATGGCTTCCTATTGGCCGATTTAAACATGGTCAAGGTCGTTTCCGACTGATTCAAGATCACTGAATTAGAAATTGATCAGAGGTATCCTATTGATAGTAATCGATGATTCAAGTACATTTATTGATTTTCCCCCAGTACGATGCATTGTAGCCATGCAAAGTCCAATCCGGGTGATTTCAGTGGGGATTCTGACTAAACCAAGGTAGCTGAGTTCGATTTTCCTACTTACGAATAGATCAGATGTACCCTTGTGGTAGTAATCAATCAATCAAGTACATTTTATTGATTTTTACCAATATACTGTTCTACAGCCATTCAATG
>JAUZND010074257.1:0-16709 GCA_034780555.1 Coelogynopora nodosa
ATGGTTTCATACTTGGTGATAGTGGATATCCTTGCAGGAAATGGCTAATGACACCATTCCCAGCACCAGAAACACCCGGCCCAACGAACGACGATTTAACCGATCCCTAAAAATTACTCGTGTCAAAACAATTCATAATAGTTATAATTATATGTGTATCATTTACTATTTTAATATGTATATTTGGTGTGTATCCTATATTTGACTATCTAAAGAAAACAGCAACAAAAAGTGTTGGGCAATAACGTCTGCTATATACTCAAGCATGTAATGAAATAATCTTTGAGAAAAGACTATAATATTAACTCTTTTTTCGTGTGTAATGCAAACAAATTCACATATTAATTCAGATAAACCGACTTTCACTATTAATCTATACACTGAAAAATAACTTTTGTAAAAAAGTCTTACCGCATTTACTTTGAATATTTATACACATAATCGTTTAGTTTTACCAAAATTTAACTGTAGTGCAGTATGTTTTATTGTTGAAAACGTTAGAAAAAAGTTATCGATATTTATTATATTCGAGGGTTTGAATAGAATATATCCATTTACAACAATATAAATTTCTAATAATATTGAAATCAACAAATTTGTAAAACATCAATAACATGATAAACACCGCAATAATGTATCGTCAAATATACGACTTGAGCTTGGTTTTTGTTTTTTTGACTAATAGGCTACTGCTAAATATATTATACAGTTTTAAAATAATATTATTCTGTTTAAATGAACAGTTGACCATGACAAATGTAGTGTTTGTAATAACTTGACAGCTTTATTTTCCATTTTAACAAACCTGTTTGTGAAGAGTATATAATATATTTTAGATATTTTATATTTATATTTTAAATATTTTAGACATAATATAGAACAACGAAATTTACCAATCTTTTTAAGATAAATAAATTTGGTAGGCACGTTGTTGATGTGGAAGTCATACGTAGAAGGTACAACACAATTTAATACGAGAAATTTCAAAGACATAATGTTCTTTATTATGTCTAAAATATTAAAACTAGAGTACCTCGCAAAATTTAACGCTATTTGTCTTTGTTTTGTTCAGAAAAGCGCTCCTTAGAGGCTTAGATGCTGATAGCGCAATTTGTTATTTCTAAATATTTTACAATCTTTTCATTGACATGCTTCATGATACAAACAAATTGAATTTGAAACTAATAATATATAAATATAAAAAATATAGATGAATTAAAACTTTAGAACCTTCTTCCACGGGTTTTAAGGTTTTCAATAATGTACGCAGATTAATTTTGGTAAGACTAAATAGATTTTACAATGCCTCAAAGTGAATGTTGCAAGCTGTTTCTAACAGACGGTAAGTATAAAAATGTTGAACATTTATTTATTGCTATAAAGAACATTCAATTCTAGTATCATACGAACATAAATTTATATTAGTAATATTATACTACTAGCACAGACACATTTTGATACCATAGCATATAACAAACTATCTCGAAAGTTTCTTTCGTATAATATAAGCATATCAGCAGACACTCGCATAATATCTATACCGAATATTTCTTTGACAAATGAATTAAATCAATAATGTATCTAATCGGGTTGATCATGAATTCAAAATGCACGTAAAGTGAAGCACGTAAGCAGTTGATATATATATATATATATATATATATATACAATATATTAGGCCTGTGCACAGCCTCCCGAAAACTTGATGTGAAATCTGGTGGATAACAGTCTAATGTGTTAGATGTTGAATCTTTCTCAAGATTCGCAATGGCGGCGGAAAACTTTATAACTATATGTTGATTAATTATATTGGCAGAACTTTGCAGATACAGAGCAAAAATGGTTAGGACAGTTATCGCAAAAGTGAAATAAATTTACACATTTATATTTATGTTTATACATATTATTGTATTTTGAAAAAATGTGTAAAATATTTTTTCTAGCTTGTTTTTATGAAAAATAAAAAAATCTATAAAAAAAATCTTTTCTTTTTGTAACCAATTGACCAATTTTACACGTTGAAAACCTTGAATAAGTTACAAAAACTAAGACATTAATCATTCATAGACGAATAATAAACGGAAGCAATATGTAACTTTGCAATATAATAAAAGATGACACGGGTATAGCGTATGAAATAAATAAACATCATTTCATAAAATACAGAAAACTGATTATTGCTATTTTAATTTATAGCTGTAAATATTTGTCTTATTTTAACTATTGGATGAAATATTGTTTGATACCCAATATTTTACTTAAGATGTTTGGGTATACGAAACTCAAGATTTTAGCCAACATTGTATAAATTAGAATTGTATGGTGCAAAATAAAACAAAATTATGAAGGGAAACTAAACTTTTAAATAATATTTTTAAATATGCGGAAGATTTGTTGAACTTTAGGAAGGTGACCTTTAGTAATTTCATTTATAAAAAGTAAACATTTATGTGAAGTCAAATTATAAAATCTTTTAAATATCCTGTAATTATAGTTAAACAGTCAGTTTCAACATCTCGCTGGTCTTTTTATCTAAGATGGCCTGATTCATAGTTGCACCGGAAAATAATGGCAGCCCCAAAACAAAACCCAAAATAGGGGCAGCCAATATAACACAAAATATAGAAACAAATTAAAATTCGTTCATCGAACTTAAGTTGGATACTATATTATATAGCAGAAAGTTGAAGAACATGAGTGCACATAGCAAACCTGCTCAGCATATTTTTTCACGTTGGGGGAAATTTTCAATTTGAGCCCCCCTCTCCTCTCCCTCTATTCCTCCTCAACCCCATTTCCCCTCCTACTTCTTTTCTCATAGAAAGGGAGGGGGGGGGGGGGGGGATTTGGTGCAGTCTTGCATGACTTACTAAATAAAAAGTGCAAATTATGTCTTCTGCCGATATTCTAGCGGCAATATATTTTTAAAAACATTTGTTTTTCATTGTAAAACTGTGATTTTTGTTTTGGAAAATTAAAAGCGAAATATATTTATTAAGACTAAAAGCAGTTTTACTAATTATCTTTATGATGCATAACATTACGATTCGTATAATGAAAAAATTGGACAGACAAATTATTATCATATTATTATAGACATATTATAATCATTATCAAAAAATTCAAACAAACTCTTATCAGATAATATAATGAAATATTAATCAATGTTAACTTATCAAAAACAAGCAGCTTATGGAAATATATTGATTAATGCGTAAAAATGTGCCTCACGTAATCACTTCTCCAAATTAAATAACTCTAAATTGGCTTCAATTAAAACCGATCAAAATAGTGTAACTAAAATGTTACAATTATTCAAAAAAGGTATAGTCTACATATATAAACAGAAGTTGACACCCAAAGTATACTACATTAACAATATTGATACAAAATCCATAAACCAGATAATTGATTCGCAATAATAAGCATTACTATTATTTAGGCAACAATTGTATGAATGAAAGATTAACTATAGTCTACCACGCCTTTATCAGGTAAAAATACAGAAGTTTTCAAAGGATTAAAACAAATCAAGCGCCTAATTCAAATATGTAGCAAACATTTTCGAAAATAATTAAAAGATATCCTCTTGTTAATTTTACGGTAAATTATTACAAAACAATAATATTGAAAGCATTTGAATAGTAGAAAATACAGTCTTGGGAATGATGGACACAACATGAAAAATATACTCTAATTTTGTCGTTATTCACTAAGTAATATCCATGACACTTAAAGGGAAGAATACTAATATTAATAATAAATGAGAATCTACATCGCTGGTTTTCTAATTTTTAATGAGTTTCTGAAGAAATTTCATTGAATGAAAGAGTTTTGAATCGCTGAACACAGTGTTTATAATTACTGGAGGTTTTACAGAAAATTAAAAAGCGCACGAATAATGATAAATAATTGAATTTTGTAAAACTATTATATAGTAACTGAATTGTCGTTTATCCCCAGAATATTATATTCTGAATAATGCAGAAATAAATAATGGTGCATCAGATAAATACTTCGTAATATAAAAATAACTCTCCTCTGCAGGTAAAAGTGAAGAGAGCTATTGACTTATTGATTAATTATAATTATGTTAATTAAATATAATTATTCATATAAATAGATGATGAAAAATAAAGCAATATACAATGTAGCTTGAAAAGGTTTTTTCTTGATAAACACCAAAGTCACAAAAATAAAACCAAAAAAACTAATATTATATTTTAAACTTGATTTTGACACCAGATATAATATGTAGGATATCTAACATATTATAATGTATTCAAAATTTAAACATTTCATGACTTTTCACAATTAATTAAAAACAAATCATAACATAAGCCTGATTTGTCCAGGTTAGGAATGAACTTCCGTAAAGGACTATTCCAGTGTTACCATGAACCTTGCAACTTACTGGCATTGAGTGTGAGAATGAAGGGGGCCACGCGAAGACCGGCAAAACGCCCTCTGGCGGCTGCCATCTTCAGACTTGCTAACCAGCTTGGCATGGGGGCCCCGGCCATTCTAGTCAACCGCATGGCAACCGTTGTTGGGGGCGGTCTTAAAGGGCAGAACAGTCGGGAGGTTTCTGGTCATCTTTTCAGTTTGAAAATATTAGATTTGTTCGAGGTCGTATTTGTGCTTTTGAAACAATTAGAATTTAGGATTCAGCAATCATTTTGAATAATTTGATTCAATAATTATTTCAAAAGTTAACCATATACTATTCTTACATTAATCAAAATGACAAGTAATTAAAAATTTTAATAGAACATATACGAAAATAATAATATAATAAAATACAAATCACGATAAAAATATAATATTAAGAAAAAACATAGGATTATAATTTTCTCTACATTTTTTTGTCAGGGATGGATCCAGGGAGGCTGAGGGGCACGTGGCCCCCCTCCCTCTCTTGGGCATTAGTGGCGTCTAATTTATGTACATATAGGCTACATCTAGTGTTGTACTCACAAATAAGTTTAACAATAAAATGGGTCACTATTACCTACATATCATGTGTATTAATTTTTATACTAGTATTTTCCAGTAGAAAATCGACAGGAATAAATCTAATAATTATTCAAAATTAAAAATTGCCGCCTTTTTAAGGCAACCCCCTTAAGAAGATTCTTGATTCGCCCATGGTGTCTTCACCAGATCAACGTCATCAATATCAGCCAAAATATATAAAACAATATATTATTTCACACATAAAAACTTAATTCAAGAAATTTAAATGCTGATGACAAAACTCAATAATTTCAAAAAACATTTAAAATAATTTCATGAAATCTATTCAAACCTATGAGATAGTTAATTGAAATCCAAAAATATATTTAAATAGAAAACTTCATTCTAGGGAGTTGTTAGAATCTATAATTATTAATACAACTAAAAACTCGTATTTAATCAATGACCAGAAAATATCAAAAAAATAATTAATCCCTGATATAAAAAAACGATTAAATGTAATATTTTGACATTAAGCTATATTTTTCAATGATACATCAAATGGTACAAATAACAATTAAATAAACATATAATTATATAGATATATAAATAGCGCCCATTAACTGACACCAACAATTCGAATTTATTGATCCACCACATAGCGTGGGCATTGAGAGGTATGCACATCAGGCACAATACCTTCATTACAGATAACATTATATTACCAATGAATGTGAAGACAGTTACATGTTTTACCACCAAGTCAAGAATGCCCGGAATTGTAAATCACACCAGATAAGGAGCAGTAATAATTGATACATCAGGGGGAACCAAACCAACAATCTGACATTTACACACACTGACACACACGTGCAAACTCCGAGCTGTGGTAAACCGCTCGCTACCCAATAAATGGAAGGTAATGTGTTTTACCACCTTCTGACAAGGTCAATCAGGCAGGAGAAAGAAGTACGATGTAGGCGCATGTGAGATGACCGACCACTTACCCATAGGCTACACTCGACTGGCCCAAACATACCTTCCCGGGAAGAGGGAGATTAACACCGAAGTATATCGGAAACAAACTATCTGCCTCTGAATCCAGCCGTGTTCACTTCATGTTTTATAGCATGAAGCATTGAAATAGTTATATAGTGGGACACACGCTGCAGAATGGGGCACATAAACATATAAACAACTTATTAATGCGGGAGGATAAAGCAACCGACAAAGCAGATTCCGGGGAAGGTAAGCTGTCGTGAGGCAGAGCACTGGGGGTGATCAGATCTTTGCGATCGAGAAGGAAAGAAAGTGGATTTTAGAGCAATAAACATTAAGGATGACTGTTGTTTACATCATGCTAATGGAAAGTATGAAATAAGTTATACAAGAAAATAGAATTTTGTGCAAAATTAGATAATAAAATATAGGAGGAACAAAGAAGAGGATATAACTCAAATAATTATTAAAAAGTCAGAACTTTTATCTAAAATAAGGCTTAATCAAAGACGAAGAATGACTATATTATTAGGAATAATACTTGAAATAGAGTATAAACAATCCACGCCATATTATAATTCAAAAGATTCTATGATAACTATATGGTTTAAATATAATACAGTACACTGTACAGGATGTAAGATTGTATTGCATACCACATTAAATGAACACGAAACCTACTCCATTATTTTTCTGACAACCTAAGTGACTGTGTTGTGGTATTTCGAATAGATCATGCCTATTGTGTGATTTATTCTTTCTATAACTCTGGTGTATGAATTATCGATATAATCTGCTTTATTAGACTTATTTTTGCAGAAAACCCTTAGTTACAGAAGTTCAAATACACTTGCAACCACTAGCAACTCACCTCAGTGAAATAAGCTTCCAGCTGACCTCCCCAGATATCGAGGACACCACCTTTGTCATTTGCGTGATCAAATGGTTCTCAAGTTGCCGCCATTTTGGATTGTTTGGAAGTGGGGAGGTCATGAACTCCTCGAAAGGTTGGTCCAATAGTTGGAATTCTAGAAATACTGTTGTTGGGACTGGAAGAGAGAGAGAGTGGGAAAGATAAAAAGAGAGTGTAGGAGAGATAAAGAGAGAGTGAGAGAGAGATAGTGGGAGAGATAAAAAGAGAGAGAGAGAGAGTGGGTAGTGGCTGAGGGAGAGAGAGAGTGGGTCAGAGAGGGAGAGAGAGAGTGTGTCAGAGAGGGAGAGAGTGGGTCAGAGAGGGGGGAGAGAGAGAGAGTTGGAGAAATATAGAGATAGAGAGAGTCATTGAGAGAGGGGAGAGAGAGAGTGGGAGATAAAGAGAGGGAGGGAGAGAGATAGTGGGAGAGGGTAGTGGTTGAGAGAGGGCGAGAGAGATAAAGAGAGAGATAGGGAGGAAGAAAAGGAGTGGGAGAGGAGAGAGAATTTTTGCGAATCATATACATTTCACAAAAGCAAAGAGTAAAAATGAGAAAACATGCAAAATAACATAAAATATAAGTTTTTAATTTTAGCAGTAATAAATAAATTTGATGGACATAAGAAATGTAATAATCTCGTGATTATTAAGCAAGTGATTTTTTATCGATTTTGCAAAAAAAAGTTAGTATTACTTAATCCGCATCTTTTATATTAACTTTTGTGAAGTAAATATTTATGCCAATAATTGACCAATCAAATTGTACAATTCTGTAAAATGAAATATTAATGTAAGTAATTATATAAATCATGCATTTCGACTGATTCATAATTTTTATTGCTCAAATTATATCATTTTTACCGATTAAATTTAAATGATTACCCTAATTCAAATCAATAAGATTTTGAAACAGTTTATTTATTACAATCTTAAGTGTATAATATATATATATACAATATATAACTTATGAATATCACAAATCAAGCATTGAATACTAATTACAGTAGCCTTTGCAAAATTTTAAAAAATATCTGGACATACCATTTTAAAATAACCATACTTGAAAAGAACTTTCTGATAGTAACTTAATTAGAAAAAGATTAAACCAATCCAACTTGAAAATAGAATTAGGATTGACACTGATCATAATAATCAAAGATAATCCTCGGTTAAAAATAAGCTATAATTCCCAGCAATATTAATTAAATATATAGTTGACTACTATTTTTGCAAAGTAAATTGTAAATAAATATGGATTATAACCATTTAATTGTTAAGCCATCATTGATATCGATAGGTCAATAATGCAGACATTATATATGCATCCCGCCTTCACACTCGTATATTACCAAGCATATATTATAACTTATAACACGAAATACAACAAAACCACAAATTCTTTCAACTGGAAGATGTGTATAATATATATAGCGTACGTGTCATGCTGCTCACTAACAGTGGATTGCAATTATTAAGTGTGATATACTATTAAATTAATATATTAATAATATACACACAAATCCCAGTCTCACCAGCAGCAGTCGGGAGAGCAGTTGACTCGAGCTTCGGTGACGTCGTTTCTGCACTACTCGTAGATATCACAACCGTTGTCGTAGAGACAGGTAGAACAGTCTGACAGACGGGAAGTTGGGGTCCTGATCCAGATCCAAGATTAAAATCTTCGTCGTCCGGTAACACTATTCGACATGGTGTTGCTGACTAGAGCCAGGTAACAAGAGATTAAGGCTTTGAAACGATTGTTTATGAAACTGTTTATGTTGCTAACATAATCGAATGTCCACTATGTTCAATTTGCTAATAATCGATCAGAACAATTATTGTAACATGTTCACATGTTAACTTGTTGATTAAAATGTTAACATTTTGAAATAAATCAAAGGATTAAGGATTGCATTACTAGTTTAACAACGTAACGTGACATTTGTAATTTAAACACAGACTATCACAATTACGTTCACAATATATTAGAATGTGTGATATAGCAATCGTAAGTGAGGAAACGTATTAAGATGTATTTGATGACAAATTGAAAATAAAATGCAGACTGTTTTTTGTGACATTGACTTCAATAAATTATAGCAGTTGAAAAAAATGATTTTATTAAATTTGACTGTTTATTTATCATATAAATTAATTATTGTAATATTTATATAACATAGAATAGAAAAATTATGTATTCTCTTTACAAATTTAGAAAGAAGTCGAAACTCTATTCAATTATAATTTATTATTTAGAAGTATGTATTTGATTTATTTAGCCTTACTAAATATAACAAAATTAATCAGTTTGAATGATCTTGTAGAATTAACTAAATTAACGTGCAAATATTGTAAAAAATGTATACACCACTCCTTTTTACAATAAAAATAATTACAAAGCATCGTCTCTAGAAAACGACATAATACTTTACAAATGTACTTTAGTGTTATATTTGCCAAAACAATAGGCTAAAACAATTTAACCTAAATTTACTACATTATGCTTTAGTTTTATATTATAATCATTTTATAATATTGTAATATTAACATTAAATAATGATATTATTATATACACATTATGCTATATTAAACCGAAAGCAAGCAATATATGTTTTAATAATATGAGTACAACATCGAACTTATTGCAAACACTAATCAAACGAGATCAAGTAGTAAGGATAATATTGGCTTTGACTCTTACCCCCTCTATTGTTGTCACCTTCACAGGTTCTGTTGTAGTATCCACTGAAGCAGTGGTGATTATAGTGGCCACAGAAGGTGTTGTTACCGGGGTAACAGTGGTAATGCGTGACACACCGCTTCCATCTCCGGATCCAGTTGCGGATCCCTCGAATAACTTATTATCATCGTCATCCACGGGATAGCGGGGTCGCTGATCACGGGACACATAAGCCGAAATAATGGCCAATATATATACAATTGCTAATTAACTACATCTAATCAGTGCTAAAATATGCTGATATAAGATTCTGCGAAATTGCCTATGTAGGCTATGGTTAGCGAACCCGAGGATGATTTTTTAACATATTTTCAACCAGATTTCTGCATCAGTAAAAAATGTAAGAGTTAAAATAATTTTAAAAAAATAATATAGTCTAAGTAGTTAATCTTTACACTTTGACAAAGCAACGAACATATTAACAAGGAAAATAAAAATGTAAAGAAGTTGTTTTATTTAATCACCTAAACATTAAAATTATAACCTATTTCGTTCATTAGCTTAAGTGTTTAAAATCATTTGATATATTGACTAATGCTAGCTAGCTTAACCAATATCAGAGTAAAGCAAGCATAATTAAAAATGTAATAATTATTCACATCCACATTTAAAAATCAAACAATTTTAATATTATAATTTTCGATTAATTAAATGCAAGTATTTCAAGTTTATAAATAATTAAGTAAATATATACATATGCCCAAATTTTTATATATACTGTAGTATATAATTTTTCCAAATTACAATAATAATACACAAACATATATGCATAAATATAACTCAACATGAAGACGGAGACTTATTTAAAACTAAGGTGATTTATAAAATATTATCTAATGCGAATATATCATATAGTGTATTCATTATAAAAATATACAAAGATCACTAGTGTATTTTCATAGAACAGTGTCAATATGCAAAAATAGCATAAATGAATAATCATTGAAAACTTTCCCGAAAAGATTCACTAAATATTATAATATTAATTTTGAAATAATGATTTTAAGTAAAACGTCCAAATATATTTTTAAAATAAAATAATAACCTTTTAAAAAACACTATTTGTGAATTGTGGACATACCGCATAATATGGTAGCTGAGTTCTTAATCCATTAAATGTTGGTGGTGCATCTGTGAATCCAGAACTTTCATAATTTTCGTAAGGTTTTAGATTATTCCAAGAAAACTGAAAAATTAATAAAATATAGTGATAGCTGTTATTAAACATACCAAAAAACGTATTCAAATAATTTTTTGTAAGTTTTATTTCTTATTTAATAAATAATAATTTTTAGTTAATATACAAATATAATAAACTTATTCAATTTAATTAGCGTAAATGTTTAGAATTACTTTACAGTTTCAGACAATTTTAATACTAATATTGTGTTTTTGTAGATTTTTTTAAATCTATTTGTTTAGATAATTTCTGTTATGTATTTCATTAATATAATAATCAACTGAATAGATAAAGTTTTATTATAACTTTTTCTGACATATTTATACCCTTGATAGAATAGTCAGACATTATAGACAATTTTTCAGGTGTTGCGCTATCAGTTAGATTTAAATAAGAGGTACCTATGCAACACTATTTATTTTATATATAAGACACCTATAAGTATATTATTTATAAATTGACACTATTTATTTCAAAGATGGGGGCTTATTATATCGACAAGGCTAGCTCGCTAAGGTAAAACGTAGTATCTGCATTTTTGTTAAAATTGAGTTACATGCAGATTCTAGATGTTTATATTGTAATATAACATATACAAATAAGTGTCGGACCTATTTGGCTATTTCTAACCATTTTTATCTTGCCAAATATGCATACGACTATGAGAAAGTCAAACACAAAAAAATGTTTTCTCGCAAATTTGCAATATGCAGATATGATGGTTCTAACTTATCGCAGCAGAAGGGAACCATCAATTTGACAATGGTTGTCATCTATTTGAGATGATAAGGGGGTATTATATACTTAAAAAGGAGCACCAGCATTGAAAAAAGTAGTAAAAAATAGTCCATTGAACAAATGAAAATTACCCCAACCATCATAGTTTGTTATTTAAGATATAAGAAAAATCATAAGAATAATTAGAATGCACACATTTAGGCAGAATTCTATATAAAGGTAAAACATACTTATGTCTAATTACATTTTAATATACCAATTTAAAACATGGAATACAATCACATTATAACACAATATGTTCATAAAAAATATATCAGCTATCAGCCATACCAATATATTGAATAATTTCAGCTTATTAAACTGGTTATAAGAAACCTGTTTATATCCTATGGATGAATATAACAGTCAAATTGTTTAGGTCAAGATGACTACTATTAAATAGTATTTACTAATTTTTAAAAACGACTATATTAATACCATAATAACAACTAACTCTCCTACAGACAATATAATCATCACATTTATTTACTAAAACAGAATCCTTTAACATTCGATAATTAATCTGTGCTGACTAATAGAACTCTAGAATATACTCACTATTTAAAAGTACTAATAATATAATATATAATATTTTAAATGATATGCTAAAAAATGCAGTTTAAAACGTTTTAGAAATAATCAATTGTATTTTTGTTTAGAAAATACAACATACATTTATATTAATATTTCTTTTTCAAGTGATTATAAAAAATAAATTAAGGTTATTAAAATTCATAATAATATGGCAAATAAGCATTTAATTTTTTTTACATATACATGAATGCAATATATATTTTGTAACAAAGTAAGGATGATAATATGAACGGTAGAAACAAATATGAAATAATTTCAGCTTGTTTTACAACTAATTGTAATAATAAAATGACAACATTTATTCATAACATAAAGCAATGTAATGGAATTATTTAAATAATTAATAGTCTAGAGAACAATTAAAAGTATTTATATAAATTTGTATATTATAATTGCACTACAAATTAATTCAACTTAGCTTATATAATAAAATCAGCATAACTCAGAAGTTTAAAAAACACATCTATAAAATTTGACATATATAAAGAGTACATACATTTAAATAAGCTGGTAAACATACATTTTTTTATAATAGATTTTTTAATATTAGATTCTGTCCAATAGTATATTTATATATTATATACACATTATTTAATTAATAAAGGTATAAAATTTAATTACATATAAATAATAAAGATTATATACATAAAACATTTTTAATACAGAATTATAAATAGGATGTCATGAAATTATAACCGTTTTCAGAAACTGGATAAGCCATATTAATTAAAATATATATTAAAACAGGAAACTGTTACCAGTCATCTCTAACTTACACAAAATAAAACTTAGGATTTATAAAAATATTTTTCAACACAATAACATTATTTTAGGCATGAACGGGTTAAGTAAATTAAAACAATTAATGACATTTTATTGACCGAGCACACCAATATGTCCATAAATTCGTGATTTAGGTGTCTTTTGAAGGTACTTCTTTGACATTTTAGTGATGGGTACATACACAAACAGTGTATATACAATTGGCACATGCAACAACATAATACTTTGGCAGAAGTCTCCAGAATGTAGAAAATATAATTTTAACTCATAGGTATTGTTTCTTGAAGGAAATGAACAGTTCTCTTAGATTACATAACAGAAGACAGTTTTAGTAACACTTTTGAAGTCTTTTTTTCCAGGCATTATGTGGCTGTTGGAATTATCTTCATAAAAGCGGTTCACAATATTTCGTGTAAATTGGGATAATATCTTGCCTTTCTTAGCCTCAGGTAACTGCTACCATAACCCTTTTTAATATAATAACTGTCATGCTTTTCTTGCTTTGAATTCAGTAACTCCAGAACAATCTGTAGCTGTTTTAAATGACCATGAAAGAGTTGAAAAATTTTCAACAGCTGTATTTGTATATAATTTTTAACAACACTCACCAATTGCTATATCTGTAGCATATGCTTAACAAAGTTATCTACTTTTGTGTAGTAGTTTTATTATTACTGATAATAGCTTCTAAAAAGCAGGCAGAATCTTTATTTAGTAGAATAGAAATTAATTCAGCACATTAATGCAAATCAATGTGATATATTAACATATTGTCTTTTATTTATCTATTTATAACCCACTTTAGTTTAACATGACAGTTCAAAGGTGAAAAATAAAGTTTTCTAGTTTCATATTGATATCACTGTATATACTGGCAGGTTATTGTATGTAATGATGCTAAAACTGATCATGGGACTCAGGTTCAGGATCATCAACGTTTTTATTTAACTTTGCTGCTAATTTCTTCTTACATAAGGGGCACAATTTTTTATCCCCATAAAAAATATGAATGCCATGTGCATTAAATAAAAAAAGAATTGACAGAGCATTAGTTATTAGTTTGATATGGTTATAAAATGGTTCAGAGCATCTTCTTTCATAATTAAAATATTTGTCAAATAAAAACAATTTGTGATGATGAGCACACATTAAATGATAGTCCATATATATATTTTTTTTTATTATTAAATAATTAGTATATACTGTATAAATATACTAATGGAGAGAATTGTGATTTAAAAAACATTTAAAAATACTATCAATTGTTTTGCCTGTTTATTTCAATGTTTACACTTTATATATTCTAAATTTTATACAAACCTTTTGAGTTATGCTGATATATCAATATATTGACTATTTTGATCTAATTTGCCATACAAATTATTAAACAAATTATATATTGTGTATAGACAAAACTCTGCCTGGACCCCAAAAACCATTATTAATATCAGATTTCATTAATTTATAACTTTTGAACCGAAACATACATTAAGATTTTGAGAGTCTTAAAATAACTAATCAATTAAACATATAACAAAATATATCTAAGTAATGGTTACTTATCATAAAAACATATAATGAGGAATATAATATAATGTGGAATGACCTAAACGTTAATGTGGTTAATAGATTAATGTGGAATGACACTGGAGTGCTTAATATAAAATATTATATAGTTGTATTAATTTTGTATACTTAATCTAAAATAGTTTATATATGTTTAATATAAATTTAACATAATAAAATATAAAGTAACATTTTTTATATATCAAGTTTTATTTTATTAATAATTATGTTTCCTTTTATAGCATTGTTTTAATATATAAAAGAAAAAACTAAAATATTATAGCTTACTATGTAATATATATATTATATAAAATATTTTAGTTTTTTCTATTAAATATAATATTAATATAATTTGTATGACTAATATAAAGCCTTAAATAGTTTATGTAGGTTAAAATTAATTTAATTCCATAAATTGGCAACATTTTTTAGTTTTGAATTGTAAGTTTAAATATATACATGGTTTATAGCAAAAAATACCTGACAAAATCCCTTAATTTTATCAGGTTTCCCAGATTCTGAAAGCAGGAATTCCAGATTTTCACTTCTTTGGGCCTTATTTCACAGCATGACTATAAATTAATACAGATTAGTATTTTGCATGTTCAAATCAACAAGTATATCAAGTTTCAAAATTTTAGCTTAAACAATGTTGAAGAATTGAATGACCTAATAATAAAAAAATAATTCATATATAATAGAATTTAAAAAAATTATATTTTAATGATCAGTCAAAACTGTGGAATATAGCCCTAAGAATATGAATTCAGAGACCATGTGAAAATGGTTTAATAGGAATTTATTAAAATCTACTGACTTTTTCCAGGTTTTTCAGGCATGTATAAAAATCCCCTGACTTTTTCCATGTTTCTCAGATTGCTATCAACCTTGCATATATATATATATATATTATCTGTGACATATGTATAAAAGATTACTAATTGCAATAATTGTATAATACATTTCACTTAAAAATTAATATAAAATTTATGTAATAACATTTTCCATAAAGTTATTAATTAAAAAATTTATTTATTGTATAAACTATATTTATATACAGTTTGAGTTGTTTATATTCATGTCAGAGATAATGTAAATGATTAATAGTAACAAAATTGATTAGAAAATATATTGTGGTAATATTATAATATTTTATATTACACAAATTATAAAAAAATTAAGAACTAACAAAATATCTTAGACATAATTGATTATCTAATAAAAAAATATGGAAAATAGTACTGAACCACTGATTGCATATAATATATGACACTGAATTTGTTGTAACTTGTGGTTATTCTGATTAAATATTAATATTATCTTTGACATTAGCTATTGAAATATTATATTTGTTTAATATTAACCTTTTCTTTATGGGTGGCACAGCGTTAGTGCCCAAAATAAATGACAGTTGAGCAGCGGGTGACACAAACACTGTGCCATGGCTTTATTATGCAACAAATAAAATTTTAAAAATAGATTCAATTGAAATCAATGTGAATTGACTTATGCTACCCGCTGGACAAGTTAAAAATTGCTCAATCTAAACCCCGCTGTGTAAATGTAAAAATAATTCTCATTGGTCAAGTTCGGCTGTCTGTTATTCTCTTACAAAAGATGGTAATTCTAACGGAATTCTATCTCGTTTCTTATTGGCTGTTACATTATTCACGTGTTTGCATTGACTTGGTCGAGTGGACATTCCACATATATTTTATATTTTACTAATTGATATTTCACGTCAACGTTTGACTATATTATTTTTGTTCAATTACTTTCTGACAACAATTATTACTTATTTGTGTATATATATTTCTTTATAGTATTATATTCGTATATATTAGTATCTATCAGTATCTATATTACTATTACTTTCCATCAATATTATTATGTTGTCGAGCTCATCTGAAAGTACATCTCTTTCTTCAATTTCGACGATTTCTGTGAACTCAATAGGTACAGATAGTTCTGTAGACAGTGTTGTAGGGTTAGCTCCTGCTTGGAGACAAGTGTTTGCCGAGATAGATGAAAGGGCCGATCCTCTTCCCCCATTTTATGGGGCTGCGGGTTTGAATCCTGGACTGGATGAGAATGGCCTTCGCAACGGCCGAGAAATTGACTTTGTCAATTTGTTTTTACCTGAAGAAACATGGCAATTTCTTTGTGATTGTGTTAATGCCCGTGCCCATCAAGACGTTGGT
>JAUZND010074268.1:0-16709 GCA_034780555.1 Coelogynopora nodosa
ATTTGGCATGACCTGGCCATAGAATGAAAGAATGTTCCCAGCATCCTCTTCGATTAATGAATTAACATCCTTTGGATAAGGATAGCCAGCAATCAGTCCGGACTGTAGAGAGCTGGGAAATCTTAAAACATATATAATTCTGATAAAAAAATTATACATATAATTACTGGGTATTTTATTGTCAGTGTTTCTCTAAAGAAAATAATTATCTCTATAATAAATTTTTAAAAACAATAGTTTTTTTTTAATTTCCAAAAAAAATCTAGCAATTTTGCCCAAAGTTGCCCAATGGCTAGTTACGCGCCCAGTAATTATGAAAGTGCGGTTATCGCCACATTTTGGTAGTACGACGAACACGGACAATTATTTCAGTCATGAGGCCATTCGTTAATTGGTGGTCCATATGATTTGCTTATATATATTATATAGTAAGGTAATAAAAATATTCTTTCAATGTTTTTAGAATCATTTCATATTATTACGTTGTTATTGAAATAATTATTTATTCATACTAATAAAATTTTTCTTAATATATATATGTTTAGTCAAACAGAGAAAGATCTGTAGAAATTATTAAATAAATATTAAAAGACTTTTTTTGTTTCTTTAACATTTTCTGACGACGTATTTTGTGAAATAATATTAAATAACTTGCGATGCAATGCGCTACCTATTATATGGGATGTGGAATATTAAAAAAAATCCTCAAAACCATCGAATGCAATTATAGTATCTTGTTAATATTAAATTCAGGGACTACTAATTAAATTATTAAAGAAATGTTCCTAAATGTATTTTTACATAAAATGGCTTACTTGTTTTTATATGTAGTCATTCGCTCAGTACTTAAGTAGAAAATGTTATCGTAAGTGTTACATATACAGTATGCCAAATGTTTGCATATTAGACTTTTGAGTTGCAACTATACATTAATTAAGTGAGAGATGATGTCAATTATGTTAACCTTCCCTTCTCGTGGGATGATATACATACCAACATATTGTATACTTTTTAGGGCTAACGTACGTGCTAACATCTGTGATTATTCTTCAAATTTCAGATGTTTCCTTAAATTTGACAAAAATCTAAAAATTCCTCAAATTTGATCAAAATAATTTAATTGGAAGAGTGCATTATATTTGCATAATATGCAAACTTACCAAGTGTTCTGATATTTGATGCGATTTTTACTGTCCTGATAATTTTAAAATCTGTGTGTTTGAAAATTTTTATATATGTCCTTTCTGTTATTTTCATGCTGTAAAATTCCAAAAATTCCACGCTTATTATTTTTTTACAGTATATAATTCTTATATATAGCAATTTCAAGCCTTTTATATGCATTCTAAGCTTTAAAACACAAAAAAATGCAACACACTACGCGCTTTTTTAGAGGCTCGGCTACTTGCCTCGCCATACATGACACTGCAGGATATTTTACAAATAACCCGATTTCGCTTATTCAAAGGTTTGCAATTCCCTATGAAACACTGAGACCACAAGCATTTATTATGTATATAACGCAGAGTCATACTGCCTATTAGATAGATGTTGTATTAATAAATAACCAAATTATGTAATACCGATATATAATCAGAATGCATTTATATGTTATTGTCGTTATTTATGTTATACATTGTTATCCTGAATTAACATTTTATTATAAGAAGTAAATAATCTTTACATTCCTTAAATTTTATGAAGGGTCATAAATCACAGGCCTGTATTAGACAAAGTTCTCAACGAAATTTTAATTAAACGTGACAATATGGTAACTAATAGGCTATACAAGGCTTATGAAATATCGTAGTTACAGTCGTCATTGGTTTATAACAATATATTCAACTCTCTCTAGTAAATATTCATCTAATCTACGATAGATTCTCAATGTACAATCAACGAAACTTTAATATTTAAAAATAGCAAAAAGAAACCATGAAATTAACAGTATATTCATATAAATTATATACACTGTTAGTAGATTCTTTTCATAGAAAATCTTGTTAATAAACTGTGTCAAGAAAGAAGATTTAGTCAAACAATCTACATCTCGTATATTATCTCAAAGAAGTGTGTTGTTATACTACATAATTTAAAAAATGGCCAAAATAGATTAATAATAAAATAAGATTATTCAAAATAGAATAACAATTATTGGAAGCTGTGAAATAATTTATATGTCGTATAAACTGATCACATAAGCTATCAAATCCAAAATGTTTAATCTACTCGATCGTTTTATTCACTTTAATATATAACTCACATATTTACAAATTTACACTTTAATTACAATCCTTAGCATGTTAATTATTTATTGATTCCCTTTTGGTGATACATTTACAAACGTTAAATAACGTATACACAACAGTATAGTAATAGATGTAAAAATAGATAATCCCAAAATTGGTCATCAAAAAATACATTTTCGCATAGCTAAAATATTCTTTTTATTTGAATTATAACAAACCTTTTTGTCCAGCAGTAAAAAAATGGAAAGCATTTAGTGAAAACTTTACTTGCTTCGACTGATACATTAAACAGAACAATGTATATACAGACGGATAAATACAAATACTGCAAAACTTGGAAAAAAAACTAAGTAATCATACATGCAAAATTAAAATCACAAACAAAATATAATGAAATATCGATAATACTTTGAATAATAAAAGTTACACTAAAATTTATAAACGATAGCAAACATAAACCCAAGTGATTAACAATATAGGATAAAAGGTCATGCCAAACCAAGCATAATTACTAATAAAAAACTATAGTTCTAGGTGTCGTCCATAATCAGTAGCCTGACTTCCAACCCAAAGATCGTGCTGGTCAACGATTTCTTCCCGTGACAAAATGGCATCTTTGTTGGTATCGGTCTCTTTAATGAGATGATCAGCCTCTTCAGAGGCCGTAGATTCCATTCCTGGAATAAATTGAGGTAAATAAAAGATAAACTCATTATTATGAAATAACAAAATATAAAGAGAGCTGATTCTTTTTAAATAACAATGTAGCAATATCCACATCCCTACTCTATAATTCATATATTTATATCGACAAGAAAATTGTCCGGATATTATTATTATGCGTAATTTGGTGTATTTAAAAACAGCGGGTGGCAACGTTGTAAAATTCTGGGCGGTACTTTTATAAAACTCTGTTTTAATAGATATATTTTTCATAATATTCATTTTGAAATTTTTAATTAACAAATTATTGTATCTATATCACGGTCGGTTTGAACTAACATTTAGTCAAAATAAATTGCATATAAAATATACTAACCTGTTTGGCATTGGCAAACTTTTTAAAGATATTCACTGCTAACTAAAAAATAATTGTCGGTGCACTTCTTAAAAAATCGATAATAAAAAAAGGTATATATTTAAAATAGTTAAATTTCAAAGAAAATTAACACATTTTATATAATTATATGCAAGATATCAACTGAATACATTTATGATAAAAATGGAAATCGTTGGTGCACTTTTATAAAAAAATAAAATCAATATTTCTGCTTACATTTAATTACATAATTGCTTTTATAAATATAAGTTAAAAAATTGCTAGCCAACAAATTTGTGATTTATTAGTTTATTATGAGTAGTTATATAAAACAAAAAAAGATTGACTAAAATGGGTTTAAAAGTTATGTGATGTGTAAGAACTAAGATTTTTTAAGAAGTACACCGACGATTATTTTTTTATTAACAGTGAATATCTTAGAAAAATTAACCAATGCCAAAAATGTTAGTACATTTCATTAGCAATTTAGTTTGACAAAATATTAGTTTAAACACACCGTGACAGGCGTTAGGAAAACTTAGTATTCTTTCACTATAGTACATTTTCAGAAACTTCGATGTTATGACAACAAAAATGTCGTACCATGTAAAAGAATAGATTCTTCAAGAGTTTTCGGCGCGATTAGTTTTTTTTACTAATTTAAGGAGAAAGATTTTACAAAAGATATTAAATAATATCGATATTTAAATTCAAGTCAAATACGAAAAATCAAATTAAGGTTCAAATTTATAAAGTTTCAAAAATAGGTCAGTTTGAATTAAAAACAACAATCATTCGAAAAGAAATATGTCCGTTGACCAAATATAGATTTTAGTTCATGGGTTTAAAGGTACACTGGTACACGCATATATATAATAAATAATTACAATCTTTGTACTAATGAATTCCACATTATGATGTGATTTTCAGCGATATTATATTTAATATTAAAACTAATAGAATAATATAAAAACATTTTTAAATTTAATAAAGTTAAATAGGAGGCAACACGTTAAAAATGTTTAACTATTATATTAAATATAAGATTCATTTAAGGCATCTATTATTATTATTATACGATGTCTAATTTTAGATTCTTTATCAATCATCGCAAAAAGTTTTATGATTATTTATATTTCCATTTTTTAAATTATTTACAATTGTTTAATTCTTGTTTCCAAGGCAGCATATATAACGATGTAATGTCGCGTTATTATAATATGAAACTGTGTCGAATTATGAATATAAAATGTTCTTATTTAATATCGATTGAAATAAATAGAAATACATCAATTAATGAGTAACTCATATTAAAAATAGTTTATAAGAAGAATATATAAACAATGTATCTGATGATACAAAGTCTAAAATATTATAATATATAAGTTAAAACGTGTTATTCAAGCGCACTGTGTAACTTCATACATATCACTAAGTATTTTAAATACCTGGCACTACCCATTTTTCGAGTTCTTTCTTGTCCAAAATGCCATCTCCATTGAGGTCCAACTTTTTGAAATGTGCCGTTTCTTCCGTTTTCGTTTGATTATCCATCTTGTCTAATATATACAAAAGCATATGTGCTTATTATCAATTGTTATAACGATATTACAGTGAAGTAATAAACAAATATAGAAATTATCGACTGTAAATCATATTATGGGAGCTTTTTAAATCTCCAACTGTAATAACCAATCAGAAATAATCACGTTATTTCTATATTAGATATTACTACAAAATACTAATATTTGTTTTACAATTTACGTAAAATAATGAATTGGCCGATTATATTTTTCTAATTTTCGAAAACTTATGTAATTATTATTATTTCTATACAAATATAAAATGAAAAAAAGATTCAGTTATTAGTTGTATATGTTAATTGTGTCGCAATCAATATTGTTAAATAGAAAACGCCTTATTTTTATGGTAAAAAAAGTTAGAACAGATTTTAATTAAATAATTTAAAAAAAGAAACAGCAATTTTATGATTGCAGTATACATTTTTACATGTAAATGACTATATAAAATAAGCACCGTAACAACTTCACCGTTGCAAATTCAATTAAATATGACATTTTCAATTTAAGAATACACGAGTGATGGATTGCTAAATGAATTACTTTTTACTTTCGCGACTAAAAGAAACATTGCATGCTTAAAAACTTTAATGTTGATTTGCTCTGAAGGATTCGATCCGGTTAATAAATATAAAAACTATACTATAGAGTTAGACATACATTAATTCGAGATATAATACATTAAATTATTTTAAATACGTTTGAGCTAAGTGCAATTCTTATAAGGACAGTGTGAATAAAAAAAGGAGCTAACGATAAAACAGTAACTAAAATCAGAAAACAAGACAAATGATGTCATCATGGTTGACAGGAAAAGACGACGTTATCTACTATCGTGAAAATAAGGCGACAGAAAGAGTTACATACCTTGACCTAAAAACTCCTCTAAACTGAGCTTTTGGTCTTTGTTCTTGTCGTAGTCCTCCAGAGTCCTCTCGACCTCGTAGGACGCCATGTGATTATAGTTGTGGGGATGGATGAAGGCGACGAATTCCTGCTGTGTCAGGGCTCCGTCCTTGTCAACATCGGCCTGTGCGAAACGTTTCTTGTCCTCCAGTATCCCCTACATGTTGATTGGTCAGAATATGACAAGGATTACATAATATTCTGAGCGAACTAAGTGTTTACCTAAGTCGGATAGCATTTTAGTTTAAAGTAGTAAATATTATAAATATCTTAAAGGCAACTGCATTGTCTGCAGATTAATGGTTTAATTAATACACTAACAAAAATGGTGCATGTCAGTATAGGGAAAATATTACAGAGAAAACTAGATGCAATTAAGAAATATAAATGTTGTGTACATTTAAAAAAGATGTAATCATGAACAAAGGTGTACACATAATTCACATAAATAACTGAATTAACACTATAAACCGCCAATGAATTTTTTTGATTGGGTTGGTTTAAGGGAGACTGTAAGATATATATAAATGTTTCGCTAATGTTTATGTCCCTAATTGTTTATTGTATATGCAATGTCATTTGCAGTTAATACATCGTCAAAAAATATGACATATAATAGGTATTTTCACAATTTATTTATACAATACGAGTAAATTAATCAATAATTTCGAATGAAACGTCTACATAATGTTTACGTTGTATGAGAAAAACATTTATTGTCATATAATGTCTATATGATTGTAGATACAAAGTAAATTAATGATTTAGAAACATTATATATTATTTATATATTATATAATATTAATATATATGCTGAATTATTATATTATACCTTTTGTCAGTATGTTATTATGCTCAAAATATTAATTGAAACAATAACTTGCTGGTAGTGCTGGTTTGGAACAACTTTTTCCTTTTTGTACTTTTTAGCTGTCAAGAAAAGCATAAAATGCTTAATTTCTAAGCATTTTCCAAAAACAAAATCTCAATAGATACAAAATTGCTCTTTATCATAATTTCTGTTGGAGATAATATCTCTATATATAGTTAAGGTTTAGCTGAAATACACATGATTACCTGCCGGTCACGTCATATAATTGTGTAAACTAATATGTAAAGTCTTCTTTTGTAAAGGTCAAATCATCGATTGACTGAAAAAGGTCTGACTTATAATTATGTACTATAGAATGGTATATGAATAAAAAATTGTACAAAAGCTGAACATATACAATAAGTAATGAGAACATTTTTCGTGTATAGGTTATGTCAAATATGTTCGAAAATTCATATCGATAAAACTATTTTTTCAGATTTTGTTCCAATTATGGTAATATACAATTATAAAATACTTTTATTGTTTACGCGCGTATAAATTTCACGAAATAGATTGCTCCATAAAATGCTGAAATGATGAAAGTTTAATTTCGATTAAAAACAGATATATTTAATTTGTGACTAAATTAAATATGTACTATGTTTTCAGTAATAAATCAAAAATTAGTAAAATATTCAAGTAATAAACAATAAACAGGAGCTAATCGATCAATGTTATGTGTTTTTGGTTATGTGTTTGTTATGGTTATATTTAATTGTAGCAACTTTGAAAATATGAGTACATAAGTACAGTCTTGTTTCCGGAGCTTTAAGAATCTATTACTTGTTTAATATTAATAGATTAGCTTTTATAAAAACAAAAATCTTTCATAATTTATGCAATGTACATTTGGGAAATAGGAAACTATATTTAATGTGTGCAATATTGGTTATATTACAAAAAATACGTTTATAATAAAAAAAATACAAAAAATCGGTACCTAATAAAATACTAACCGAAAATATTCAGTCAAAGAAAAAACAATTCAAAAGTAAACAGAATTGTTGCATGGAAGCGACACAATCGAAATTATTGCAAGGACAATAAACAGACTTCGACGTGTAGGCACTTGACTTGTTCCACGTCACACAATAAAGACACTTGTCACTGGGCAAACGAAACAAGCATGCAAATAACAAATAAAAAGAATAAACAGCTGCCACATTGTTTTGTTACAAGTGTAGTTTGAAATTAAATGTGTTACACAAAGTAACAGTCAAGGATTTATAATTGTGACTAATATATACTTAAAAAATAATGCTGTGAACTTGGACTTCTATATAAATGTATCGTCATACTATACCTTTCATGATTTTCTTCAAAAAAACAATTCAACGAACACATTGTTTTGTAAGTTTTATTTCTGAACAATTTCATAGCGTTATAATGGGCTATATAATAGGTTAAATGAGATTATATACTCTAAACATATATGCTACTCATATAGGTACTTAAAGGCAAATGTTTAAGAAATAGAAAACACAATATAAGTTACACGTGAAAACTTCTTTTATGTGAATACAATTAATAATAAAGTATACATATATATATGACAGAAAATTGTCCTACAGTATGAAATCGATGAATTTTTGATCGTGATAAAATTGGTAGGACGTATTAATATTAGATTATTGTACACAAAGAAAACTATTATGAGAAGTACTAGATGAATAATACGTGTTTACTAAATAGAAAACTTAAATTTGTCATGTAGCATAAACCTACTGCTTTGACTACTTTCAACTAATATTTCAGGAGTATAGTGAATTAAAATATTTCTAAAAATAAAATCAACTTCAAACATAAAACACTTTTGGGGGTTCACCAATTGAAACATTACTGTCAATATTACGATATCATTAAAAATGAAAGAAAAGAGCTTTTCAAGGTTAAGATTGCATCTAACATTCCCCTAACTTTATATTATATGTAAGCAGCTATATCATATATGTAAACATATTTCGGCTGCACATGACGCGCCCACGTATGGATTTACCTTAACAATGTCCTTAGTTGCTTTATCGCTGGATTTCATAAGTCCTGGAAGATCAGCCTCCGTGTGTTTGTATGTCTTACCAATGTATTCTTCGAATGTCAGCTTCTTATCAACGTTAGTGTCCACCTCAGAGAACTGTTCTTGGGCATCTTCCTCATCTAAAGATCTAGTCCAGAAGTGGAGCAGAACATATTTCAAAATGAACATTTTATTTTTATATTTCTCAATCTCATATATCTTTTCTCGAATATTATATCGAACATTTAGTTTAATTTGAATAATTACAATTTTATTATAATAATTCAATGTGATTTTTCATATTTTCATTTAATAACAGATGTAATTTCTATTTCAATATATTCATAATATTTAATAGTAGAACATATTAAATTAAAACTAAATTATAAATAAAAATACGTAACAAATCAATAAAAATTAGCAATTCATTGCATAACACAATTTACAAATTATGTTATGTTCGTGTTTTAATTCTTACATTAAATAACGTTTATATTTGAAATTTTTTTTAAATATACATATGTACATAAATACTTATCGGAAATGTCACATTAAGTATTACCGATATGCGTTAAAATATTAAATACAAAGGTTTTAAAAATGTATTTAAATATTTATAGAATATAATCTCGCAGAACTATTACAGAAAAGTATTATCAAATAGGATATTTTTATTTAATTAAACATGAAAAATGTCTATTTACAAGATATCTATTGCAAATGACTATTAACAGTATAGAACAACCGTCGACAGTTACATCATAGACCGACATAACATATCAGAAGGACAACCGTCGACAGTTACATCATAGACTGACATACATATCAGAAGGATAACCGTCGACAGTTACATCATAGACTGACATACATATCAGAAGGACAACCGTCGACAGTTACATCAGAGACTAACATACATATCAGAAGAACAACCGTCGACAGTTACATCATAAACTGACATACATATCAGAAGGACAACCGTCGACAGTTACATCATGGACTGACATACATATCAGAAGGACAACCGTCCACAGTTACATCATAGACTGACATACATATTAGAAGGACAACCGTCGACAGTTACATCAGAGACTAACATACATATCAGAAGAACAACCGTCTACAGTTACATTATAGACTGACATACATATCAGAAGGACAACCGTCGACAGTTACATCATAGACTGACATACATATCAGAAGGACAACCGTCGACAGTTACATCATAGACTGACATACATATCAGAAGAACAACCGTCGACAGTTACATCATAGACTGACATACATATCAGAAGAACAACCGTCGACAGTTACATCAGAGACTAACATACATATCAGAAGGACAACCGTCGACAGTTACATCATAGACTGACATACATATCTGAAAAATAAAGATTTTCAAGTTTTTGTTTTATTGTTGGCTAGCATTGACTTTATTATAATATTATTTTAAAATTTAATGAAACGTTTTAGGAATGGCACCTGACATGATATTATACGGCAAATGATTAAAGTGTGTATTTTAATATTGATGGCGTCACAAAGAATATACCACAATACCGACAAGTGTTTGCAATTATAAACTATACAAAGTTATAAAAACTAAGAGGATAATAGTTTTTGGTTGGTTTTTATTAAACAATATTCCATAATTGTATATTATTTATCAGATGATCATAGCAACATATCACTTGGGAGGAAAAAATTATATTCTATCGAAGAAATGTATCTGCAACGAGAAAAACTATTATTTGTAAGTAATATACGATTATTTCTTAACAGTATATCCTGCCGCCATTAACTTAATATACACATATTTACATCTTCCCTATATGTGTACCGTTATATGTATACTTTACGTAAGTAATAACAAGAATTTAGGAGAAAAAAACTACTTTTTCTAATGCTCGTTACTGCATTGAAACATGTTAATAGCATAGAAAGAATATTGTGAATAAAAAACCATTAAAGGGTTAAAAAGTAATTTTTTTAAAATAAAATATTAGATCTATTAATGAAGATGGTTTTTGTGGGTTTCAATCAAAGTTTTAATAAAGTATAAAGGATACAGTGTTATATTCTGTATCTTTTTATACTAAACATATACAAAAATTGCCAGTTATATAATAATATTATTAAACATTTGTTATCAAGTTTAGGTTTTGATCAGATACAGTCGTCAAATTCTTTACGTTGTTATATTAAAAATATTTAACAAACTTAGATTTACTTGAAAAGAAAAAGAAAACGTATTCGGACAAATGTCGCAGCCAGATAAAAAAAAAATTTTTCCAAAAACATCGTATTTATATTTTCATAAATAATAAACGAATTTATATAAATATTTCAAAAAGTGATTTAAATAAAATTTCAAACGATTTAATTTGGTAATCGCTTGAATCATTGAATTCAACATCGTTTTCTGCGCTATCCATTACTTATTGTGGTAAAAATTAATCTTATTTTTAAATAAGTCAAGCGTAACATGATTGGCCGATAGATTTGCGTACTTAGTGTATCAGAATTCAATAAAATTAGGATTATGAGACCCAAGCGAAAACTCTTCAAACACATAAGTTATAATGAAGTTCAGATATATAGAAAAACAGGTTCATGGCTAATAGTAGAAAACATTGTGGGTGACATCCCCCCATCTCTCCACAAGTGAAAACTTGATTAAACAGAATGTACTGAGCCGAATATCAGACGATCACAGGTATAAACTCTTCAAACTAACTTGAAAGAATGAATAATCCAAGCAACAAGTTCTGCACGATCTACACGACCATCTTTGTTTGTATCCATTTTGTCTACAAGACCTCCCAGACGTTCCTTAGCTTCTTCTGGTGAAAGGTCATCGTAATCTTCGTGGGAACCTTTAAATGCGTAAAGTGTACATTTCTTTAGAAAGAATTAACACAATTAAAATGAAACTCAGCACATAATTTATAGTATAAATAAAATACTATAAATACACTCATTAAGAAACAGTTGAAAGTACTCATAGGTCGTGTTCAAATGAGGATGTTTTAGATGCCACTGAAAGCTTCAAATTTTCCAGTGTAAAATAACTTCTTAAATACTAACTGAATTTCGTGGTAAATTAAAATGTGTAAATATTAGCACTATATAATTAAAAATAATTTTTTATATGTCATCTTACATGTTACAATACGACAGACACACGTAGCACTTACATTACTACGTCAATAAATATTATGAGTTTCATATATCATTAGTTTAAATGAAAAAATCCGTCGAAAACTCCCTTATGTTTTCTTTTGATTTGTAATTATGAACAAAATCATGAGCTATAAATTATATCGCAAAGTTAAATTTGTTAATTGTAAAATGAAAATCTTAATTTTTAATGAAATAACTATTTAGATGTTTGAAATCAACGTGAATTAAATTTCAAAAACCATAGAAAAAAAAAGATCTAGTGCGTTTTGATTTTTTTCATTTTGAACAAGAAAAAAAGTGAAAAGGCGGCGACCAAGCAACGCTTAAATATATATATTCAACATAATTTTAATGTTGAATATATATATGAACTTAACTGTAAAAGTACCAAGTGGGTGGGGGGCCATATTGACCTTTCAGTGTTTGATAGTTTACTACTAAAAAAAAACTAATGAAGCGCTGCGATCCACCTGAAATTTTAAATAACAGCTTAATTCGTAATTCAATTTGGATTCAACATAAGATTCACTTAGAATATACTGGACAATTTGATGACGTTATTGCAGCTGTTAAGCTATTATATAGACTACATATACTTTCTGCGAAATAATTTGTTTTAAGTTTATTGACAACTTATAGATCGTTGTCGTTAAATAGACAGTGAACTAAGCATGTACAATACGTGGTTGTACAACAAATTACATGTTTATAGAATCGCCTCAAAAGCTACACAATAATGTACTGCATTGATAGAGAATATGTAACTGCATAACCTAAAAGCGAGCAGGCCAATTCGACCCTCCGCGGATAAAAATTAGGATTGCAAAAGCTGAAGGTGCTTCTAGGGTTAAAACCAATTTTCTGATAATAATGAGACAAATATAATAAATTGATTGTATTATCTCTCTATACAAATAACTGAATATTTAAAAAGTAAAACACCTAAAATTATTTAAAACCGTTTGTTATTGGACAAAAAGTATGTTCAAAATTAGGTTTCTTGTTATAATAAATAATTGAAAAATCCTACTCCAAAAAACATCATTATGCAATTGGGGTTCACCATCGAAACTAAACTGAATACACACAGCCCAATAATCACAGTTGATCAGCCGTTAGTATTCTAACAATTATTTTTCTATCTTTCTCAGAGTTTTGTCAAGAACAAAGATGTATTACCTTTAAATGAATGTAAACATATTGTACATCATAATCATTTTTATTTTAATCACTATATGTGTATTGATTACCAGTTATTGCTTCATGATCATAGTCATCGTCATGATCTCCCGCATCATCGTAATGTTTATGTTTAAATGAAGAATCCATGTGTCCAGGCCGCACATGGTCATCGTCATCATCATAATCATGCTCATACGTCATTACAACTGATGACAAAATAAGCAGAAGGTAGGCAAAGACAAACATGTGGAAGCGCATTGTGTCTGGAATGTGGAATAAGTCATTGTTATTTTTGCATATAAGTATAATTCATTGCTTAAATGATAAATAATTACAAATATTTATTATTTACATAAATAAAAATATATTAACTTTTAAACCAAAAAACTTTTTTTACAATTATATAAGTTATATTGTGTTAGTTTCCGAATCATTCTAGCATTAATTCCAGATAATTTAATAGTACCATTCAGTGCATGCTGGTATGCATCTAAGAAAAAAAGTAATATGCACAGAGCAAAAAAATTACATTATGTGATTTATTAATTATATAATAAGTTTGAATAAAAAAATTAAAATATAGAAATAATGGTAAATATGAGTCAATCTTTGTGAATTAGTAAAAATTTTATGTGTATTTTTGGCCCAATAAAATAAATAGGAAGTTTCTGTTCTCATATAATTTAGTTGATTTGAAGAGATTATGGTGGGTAACTTCTGTATGACAAAATTCAGAAAATTATCATTGGCTTTTTTAGCATTGTCAAAAAAGGCAAAGTGATGAAAAAGAATATTCTTAAAGGTCAGGTTCAAATATGAAGGACAAATAAATTGTAATGCAATGTAATAAAAAATTTCATACATTTTGTTTCTTAGTGTCAATAAACTAGAATTGAGGACGTTTATTTAAGAAGAAAACAGTTGGGAAATAATGCCCCTCATTAAATAATCTAGGCCATGCCAGCACTGATCATGATAGTGAAACTTATTATAAAAATTCAACTAAATATATCAATCCTTCATCAATTTTAAATGCCTGTAAAGAAAGGGTTCAGTTACAATATAATCGTTGACATCTCATAGTTATAATGTAGGAGTGTTATGACAAATTAAAATAATAATACAAAAAATATGTAATTATAAAAAATCTAAATATATGAAGTAGTACATACAGTGATTTTACAGTAACATTGATAATCTTTAAAAGTTTAAAGCTGATCTTTTTAGATATTTGTCTGCTTATTTCTAATTATGTCATGGGAAATATCATTGACTTATAATATACACTACTCATACAGAAAATTTCACATACACTTCGTCACATTTAATTTTTAAATACACATACATGACTTAATACATTATATATTGGAAAATATAATTTAGATAACTAAAAAATAATTTCATAATTGGAAAATACCAATTAATGAAAAATTAAGTATCATGTAAATTTAATTGAGTATATTATATATCAACAAAACTTCTTCTTCATAAACTTTGCATATGTCAATTATTAAAGAAATTTTCACAAGTTATGGTTCTTTGAAATTTATGGCAGTGATGCATCATTATTATCACAATGACAAATGATATGAACTTTTTTTATCAGAATTCCATGGTGGCACATGGTGCATTTTTAAATGATATCTTTCTTTTTTTTTCTTTCATTGTTGTATATAGAAAAACACAAAGAAAAATATTATACCTAGATCTTTTTTTCTATTGCCTATAAAGAAATGATGCATAGAATGTATTATTACTTCTCAATCTTAATATAAAGGAATAGTATATTATATATTTAACTCTTCTAAACATAATAATATAATAAATATGAAAATAATTAAACAAAACTCAAGTGTACAAAAAAAGTGAACAACTAACATATCATAAATAGTAATTATACAACTTATTGCCCTTATTTGTTGCAGCATATGATACTTAAGCATGTCCCTCTATAACTTATGTATTCAAATTAATAGTTATAATTTTGACATGAGTACTTCCATGGCAGATAAATATTTAAAGAAATTATCTCAACTATATATACTTATCACTGGTAATAAATGAAGATTCTTTTAGAATACCCAACAATTATCAAAATTTTTAATTAACTATTTATATCAGAAAGAGTACATGCTTTTCCTAAAAAGCTAATATTTGTATTCACAAACATATTTGGCAGCATTAAATTTATAAAGACAGAATAATAATTTATAAATATTCTATATATTTTAATAATTAACAGTTTTTTAAAGTTTGCCTTTGTGTGTAGTTTCATTGGGAAAGTTACTATTGTAAGTGAATAACATTTTTTATGTTGATGGTAAATATAATATATATATCACCAAATATAATATATATAGGTTAATAAAGATATACAAAAATATATAAAAAGATATCATTATCTTATAAAAATGAAAATACTATACAAAATACTTGAAAAAGGAATTGTTAAAAAAATTAGTTTAATATAAGTTTCTCTAGTTTATTAGTGACACTTGAGACTAAAATAGACCTTTTGGTTAAATATAAAATTATCAATGGAGATAATACTTTAAAAAAAATATTAGACTAAAATTTTTTCAGCAATTGAAAAATGAGTGCAACATTATGTAAAAATGTATTATTTTCAAATATTATAAAATACTAATAAAATATTTAATTTTTTTATTTTTGTGATGTTAAAAAAATAATTTGAAAAATAGTATAACTGTACTTTTTTGTTAATAGTTAATGGAAAATAATGGTTATGAGAGGAGCAAGCAACCTTTAAAGCTGCTCAGTGAAAATTTTTTGTATCTTGAAAAAACTAGTAAAAAAGTTCCAATGCAAAATTTAGATGTATTAATTTTAGTTGTATAAGCTGTAATAGGCCCCCAAAATAAAGATTAGACCAATATACCAAAAACATATTTGTGTAATATATCCTACAGATTCACTCAAAGAAGAAAATTACATAAATTACAATTCTTTATATATAAATACATAATACTCATGCAAATATGTATATTGAAAACTTAACAAATGAAATAATATGTATTTTGAAATGTATATATGTATGTATATATAAGTTATGTATATATGAGTTTGTAAATCAGAGGATGGATTAATATACACAACATAAATAAAATAATAAAAATATATTTTTTAAATAACACTAATAAATGTAGAAAAGAAATTGATATAGGACAAAAGTAAGGTATAGAACTAAAATGTTGAATATCATAATAGAATAATCAGAGGACTGGTGGTACAAAAGTAAAATATTTATGTTACCATTATCTAAATATATTCTGGCAAAATACATGCTAATCTCCATAGAGATTTATCTTTTCTCCTTTGATTTTTGCACTTTTTGGTGTAAATTTGTTTGCTTTGATCTTTTGGTAACAGATGCAGTAATATCATTCCATATATTTTTTAAATGTCATCTGAAATCACCACTAATATTCTGAATATTTTTTGTGATTTTCTTAAACAACATAGAATAGGATGAAATAGCATATAGGTATTTCATGAGCACAGATTATATTTTGACATATTATATTTATTATATGCCCAAATAAATGTACTTAAATATATGTGATGACTTAGATTAACCTTTTACCGATGGCTATATAAAATTTCAAATAAAAATTTGTTAGTTAGTAAATCTGTCAGATCTCTTATTGGCTAACAAATTTTGTAT
>JAUZND010074279.1:0-16709 GCA_034780555.1 Coelogynopora nodosa
CTACATATCAAGCATAAAAAATACACTTAAATAAGAATTTGAAATAGTATATTACAATATATAAAAACGGGAAAAAATAACGGAAATTTTATCGATGGTGCAATACTTTTGGCCGCCACTGTATATCCAAACACTTGATTTTACTATTCTATTTGTATTCTAGGTCCGAACAACAATAGTTTTGTTAGGCTCTTCTTGTATCCAGGTTGGTGTCTTTTTCATCCGTCCGTTTTTTTTACGGTAGCAAAACCCTGCCATTGATTATCCTCTTCAACTGTGCATTGAATAATGCGGACATCATAAAAATCAACGTAAAAAAACAACGTATTATTTGTTTGTTCTTTTTATAAATAACTGTTGTACACTTAGCTGATTTGTATTTATTAACTATATTTTCATTATAAATAGTGCTGTTATTTATACTATTTTCAATAAAATATTTAATTTTAAAAAAATTATACCATCAAAATTATAGAAATTTGAACCAACAGCTCATTTCATGTAATCATAGTTCAAATGTAATATTTAACTACATCGTCATCCATTAAATCATCCAACAATAATTATTCATGGAAAGATAGTTACACGTTGTATCGAAAAGTTTCCTCGCTAAATTTTGTTTTTCGGTTTGTAGAAATTGTTACTTTTTGATTATTGAATTCTTCTTATGCTCAACGTTTTTTTATCAATACTACACATAGTATATATATATATATATATATCTTCGTCCCTATTTATTATTTACAGCAATTTATATTTGCCTCATTCTATACAGATTAATTAGCTCACAATATACGGTATAGCATATAGACTTATCGGACTATCATCGCAACTAATTTGTTGTAAAGATTGCATACAGGGATGAATTGAGAAAACGGAGGGTTAATATTTTCAGAATTGCATGCATGTACAATGAGAGTCCAACAAAATTTATAAATATGAAGTCTGTGTTTCCTGGTTCTGCAAAATATCTTGGGATTTTAAATAATATTCGTCGTTTTTTCTACAGGCTCTTTGATCAATTTGAAATAATTTGTTGTTATATTTAATTTAGTTTAAAAATAGAAAGACAACTAAAACAAACATCAATTTGGAATTATTATAAAAATAAAAAGCGAGCACTATTATAGTTAATATATTTAGCCTACATATTTACAAAACACAAACATTCGTTGTAAAATTCGTCGTTGTTTAAGTCCTTTGGTCAATTGCATGAAATAGTTTTAGAGTATTATTACGTAAATTAGCTGAAATCGCATACATATTTACCTTTACAAGTTTGGAATACTCTGCAGGTATGTCTATGCAAAACTGTATACTGTTGGTGAATTTACATTGAATATGTAAATCATAATTCTCGATAAGATCTCTTTTAAAACTTTTTTAAACTGAAGTCCTTCAATTACAATACATATATTTATTTTTTTTATTAATTCACTAATCATCACTTAGTATACTTATTTGTTATCAAATATTATATTTTAACAATATTTATTATTTTATTTATTATGTGATAATTATTTCCTAATGTGATTTGCCTAACATAGCTACAACCATTTTATATGTTAATCTACATATATGTTCCTATTTATATAATGGTATCTTTACCATATGGGCATATTTATACTGTTCAATATTGCAAATATCACGAAATATATTAATACCGCATGTATATATATATATGATACATCTGTTATTGACGGAACTTTCGCCTATCGAAAACAGCTGTTGACCTTTTTATACTCGATAACTCTGGAAAAATTCCCACGAGACCACGAAGCTTTGTCGAGTACATTTTTTGTATTTCAAATCTTTCCGGTTTAAAACCGGTACCAAAATGATATTATTTTTATTCAAATGTAACCTACACTTTTTTAGTATCTACTGATTTGTGAGTAACTTATATAATATGTTCTAGGCTTATAGCAAAGTTTTATTACCAATACAACATGAAACCATTGTTTAATATATAAATATGGTTTAAACGGTTTAAACAGTGATGTTATTAAATAAAGCTATCATATATTTGAGTGTTTCAATTCTATTTTTTATTTATTTTATTTTAATATATGATGTTGAGTTATGCCGGATAAGTTAACTCGTCCAGGATGACAAGACGATAACGTTTTTTAATTTAAATATCTATTTCGCCACAGGAAGTAAGCTGACGTTAAAATGCAACCAACGTACAATAAGCTGTATAATTTTTATTTAGACAAATTAAAATTTTAATATATTTGTTTCAATGTTTTTAATTAATTATTATTTCGTATATTCAGTGTCAACTTGTCTAGGAATACATTTATATTTAGTATAACAAAACGTTTATTTGTTCTATTTTATTTTAATGTACATATATTGTAATTTTAACAGTTATTTGTACATTTACATTTTATAGTAAAATTACATTTAAGGAAAGCATAGATTTGAATGCCTAGCCCTTATCTTTAACTACAAATTATTTCTTATCGTGTTCTGTACAAATCATTCATGTATTAAATTTGTACACATTTAATAACATTATAAATTAACGACGACATTGAAATATATTGTTAAAACATAATAGATATATATATATAAACATAACATAACATAACCTAATAAATCTATATATAAATAATTAAAATAAAATAAAATACTTGAATAAATAAAAAATATATATATATTTCAATAATTAAAAAATACATATAAAAATAAATTAAATATATTAAAATATAAATTTAAATTCATTATAAATCTAAACAAAAATACAATATGTTCAATTATATTTGCAAATCCTCACAATTGTATGACTATAAATACATCTGAACTCTAAATGTGGTTATTTTAATTTTATTAATTAAGTGGACTGTTCCTAAACACCCTTTTCAAGTGGCTAATGAATAGTTTCTGACATATACTACACATCATCAACTCATCGTTTCATTTTTAAATAACATAAATCTCTGAACCAAAAATTTTTTCGAGACATCATTATTAAGTGCTCTAATTCAGCCAGTATGCATAAAAATGTTGTTTAAGACTTGTTATAAATTTAATGTAGGTGAAACTAGTAAACTATATATTTCATGTTAGAATAACCGAAAATGAAAATGCTGCTTATTTCTTTAAACATAATAATTATTTACAAGATGCGAGTTACTTTCAGCTCATACAATATATTTCGATAATTTTAACATTATTTTTTAAGTGTTTATTTTTATACTGGAAGTCTTTTAGAATATACTTTTGATCTGCCTTTGAATCCAACTCTAATCTATAATGATTCTGTTTTTATATTTCTTATATTATTTTTTTTCGTTGTTTTATGTTTGTTAGCCAGCTTTATTTCATCCTTCTCATTAATTCATTAATATTAATTTTAAAATATTTATTATAATATTTATAAAAATTTATAATTCTACTTTAATTTCATTGTAAGAATATTTCATTTAAACAATACATTTTTTGTAATCCAAGTTTAAATTAAATTTTTAATTACAAATAAAATACCTTTCATACGGTCAACAATCTACAATCAACTATTTAAATTTAACAAATTCCAACAAAATTAAAAAACATGATTATAATAATAATAGTTAAATTTTATAAATAAAGGAAAATGCTACATAAACAGAAACAATAGCGAAAAAGATAATAAATGTGCTTTTTTATCAGACAGTCATTTCCGTTGCAGCATATTGAACCTTAAAGATTTTAGATGTTAGATTTTAGATCTTTTTTATTTAGATTAAAGATGATAAAAAAAATTAATGATTAGAGAAGACGATCTATTAACAGAAAAATGTGCTGTTCATCGGGAGCGATTATACGACTTCATGGTCTTAAAATAAGAATGTATCAGAAAATTGTATTTTATAGATAGATTATGCATTATTTCTATCTTTGCGCGATCTCAGGGGTCCTAACGTATGAAAATTAATGAGGATATAAAGAGAGATGGTGAAGTAACAAAGACAACAACTATAAAAGAAAGAGCTCATAAAGTTTCCGCATTTGTTTTTGAGTCTATGTTGCTTAAAAAGTCTTGATTACTTTCAATTACCTATAAAAATTGTTTGGAAATTTCCTGTGGATTTCAAATCTATTTCAAATACGAATAGAATTATAATTTTTTCAAAGTAGAAAAAAACGTTATAACGTTATCGAATAATGAATTACATTGTTAGCAGTTCATATTTACGCTTAAATCACAGCAGTAAATTATTAGAATACTTTATATAATTGTTTGAAAGCTGAAATATTAATTTAAACATTGCACAATTTTTACAACAAAGTTAATTTTTACTATTGTGAAGTGAATTAAAAAAATTTACTGCGAAGTTCAAGCTTTAAATACATCATTAATTAACACAAGTGCAATTAAATATATATTTTTAATAATTTGAAATCAATATCATAGACGTTTAGAGATATTCACTACATTAATAACAATACACTTGGATCCGTTAATGATTTAAATGAAGAAAATTAGGTAAATATCGATTTACAACAGTATATAATTAATTTGATCAAGAATTATGCAATATTATATTAAATCTCAAAACTCTATATATGTAACTTTTATAATTTACGTCTAGTCGAGTAAAGATAGTCAAGATTGTTCTCATTTATAAAAAAATATTTCAATTATTTGAACGTGCAAAATTATACAAAGAATTCAAAGCATTCATTCGTACTCTTCAAATTGAAATGAAAATACATCGAAGTTTTTCTGTGTTTAATAGAATGATTCCCCGTAGCTTTAGCACAATTGACTTTTACATAGGAATTCGGTTCACTATATGTATAATAGCTTAGATATTTGTTTTTCTATGATCGACAGGTTCAGTATACCCAGCTGCATTTTATATTGTGATATTTCATTAACAACACTGAAAGCAAAAATAATTACTGCCATTGTTTTACGTTGGCTCAATAGGATTATTATTTCTATAGAAAAATTAAATCTTGATCAAGTGACCATTTAATGTTCTTGTCACTATTTATGGAATCAATTATTTTACAAGGAAAAAGTCAAATAACAAAAAGAAAATATTTAAAAATGTAGTTATTTTAAATTTATAACACATTGTACATATCTGTAAATATAAATATACATTAATTATTACATGTCTAAATATATGAGTAAAGCTGAATTTTACGACTAGAAAACAATTGTTTTCCAATAATCAGAATTAATTTATATTAATAAAATTATTGAAATGCAACAATTATTTAAATGATTTCAATTATGCTTACAAGTTCTTCCGGGTTAAAATAATTGACTAATATATGCATTATATAGATATATACATGTGTTATAACACATGTAAAAATATATACAATATTGGATACAACTTGAATACAATATTAATAATTGAATACAATATTAAATAATAATATGATTATTATTACTAAAATCAGTCTTTTTAAATTAACATAATATAAAATAGTAAAGTATTTGCTAATCATACATCATATATCACATATTTCAGTATCATTGATACGCCTTGACCGATACAAAATATTACTTATATATTTTTTCCCTGTACCTATTCAATTAGCTGCCTTCCTTTCGTATAAAGATTTTACAAATCAGTTACGGCCAAATTGACGCAAGTTTTAATAGAATCGAAAATTTGATAACATTGTTACTATGCATTATATTATAATACGTGAGTTTATCGAAGTACATTTAATTCGTCCAAATTAAATGATATTTATATCAATGTTTACTAACGACTTCTTCTATTTTATATTATACAAAGTCTTTATTTAATGTTTTTGTTCAATTCATATCGTGTTACACAGTTAAATATTAAATGTATCTGTCTATATCGCCGTCGGTTGTAATTAATTATCAGTATAAATTACCAGTCACGTATATTTATCACTCTCACCCTCTCCCTGACTCTCTCATTTCTCTCTCAGTGTACCTTAACAGTTATATTCGTTTATTGTATTCAAATTTTGTTTCTATATTATTATATACCTAATGATATTCAAATGATTTCTTCAAAACATATCGAAGTGTTTTAGTTTCAGCTTAGTTTCTACTCATCAACAAAACAATCAGTAATCCAGCTACAGCGAAGTTTAGTTATATTATGTTAATCATCTTTATCTGTCAAATGTTTTTAGAAATACATTTGATATAACCAACAATTTTTTTTTATAATTAATTCGTTTAAATTATTTAAGAAGTTTTCAAATTATTTTTATAATCTTTTTAGTAGTTTTAAATTGTTTCATTTGTATATATCTATGTATCCAACAAATTCACAGAATTTGGTTTGATTTTTAAAAGTAACAGTTGTAATTAGCAATCATCCAAAGATTTTCTCTTGAACATTCATATGGATGATTCTATCCCTGGTTATAAAAGTATTTGGTTTTTTATTTGGTTTCTATATGTATACCATAACCTTATACATGTATAGTCACCTAAATCAATGTCTTAAATCTTCTAACAATTTTTCAAATCCATCACTAAAACTGACAATAATCTCTTGCGTAAAATTATCTCAAACGACAGTTACGTTCTCTACAATCTTCTCTCTCCCGAAAATACCCATCAACGTAATTTTCGAAGCCGCATGCACAGACAGATTCCTACTCTTAATAACACAAACATAAAAAACTTTATTTATCGTGTCCTTCACGATCTCCATTAATTAATTTGTTCACGTTTGTTTATTTATGTTTTTACCTTTTTTTCTTTATATTCTGTGTCAACTATTGAATCTTCATTCTCGTTTTTGTAAGCATAGTGCGTATAACATTTTGCCAATAAAGCATATTATTATTATTATTATTATTATTATTATTATTATCTCTTAAAGATGTAGAAGTTCTGAAGGTCTGACTCAGTGTGTCAGAATTCTAAAATAGTGCATTACATGTAGAAATAATATTTAATGCAAAGCATGCTCGTTTAGCACATTTAACTTTATTAACTTTAAAATTGTCACAAAAAAATTATACGGAATGTCTCATGGAAGTTAACTTCCTGACATCCCAAAAGGTTCCAGAATATATTTTTTTAATAAATGGCATTTTGGATTCCATGACTTTTTCCTGACGCCCTGGAGCGTGTAAATGAGATATGACAGATTTAATGCCTCAAATCGTCTCTTAATGTCCGTATCAATATTTGTCAAATTTTAAATCGGTATCTGAATCAGAAGGTGTTTATCTTACCCCCTTCCCCCTTTTTTGATTATCGGCTATATTTTTTAGAATAGACTTTGAAGGGTAAAATCCTATATGATAATAATTAATGAATAACCAAAATATAAAATGCGTATATGATTATATATCTATATTTATATTAAACAAAACAATAAAAAAGTTCGTATATACAATATATGCATTATAACATACCTACAATATATGCTGTTTATTATTTTATTAACATCCAGTAATATATTTGTCATGATTAACATTTTTGCCCTTTGAGATTAAAAAAATTTTTACATATAAATTGAAAAGTAAATATTAAAAATAATTGTATTTCCACAAATGTTTGTTTTGAGTTAAACGAAAAGAATCTGTATCGAATAATACTTTAATTAATATTCATAAATTTGTATGCTGTGCTGTATAAAAAGACATATCATGTTATATAACATTGACTATATATTTATATTTTAACGCCAGATCATTATTGATTTAAATAATAGTGTTCATTTATAAAATTAATAGACTACATTGATTATATTTAATTTAATTAAAAATACTGTATTATTTAGAAAAATAATATGATATTAATTTATATTAATTCAACCTTTCTCCTTTGAATTTAGATAATTGTTTTATCATTTATTTTTATATGTATATAAATTATAAAACTATAGTTAACTTGTTATATATAGATATGATTAGTTTCAAAACTAAACTTTGAAAATATTAACGACTATAAAATGTTATATAATTATAAAAAAATGTACTTCAACAATATATTATAATTAACAAATCTTACCTGAGGCAAATAGGAGATCATAAAAATTAAAATTATGCTGAGCAAAAGTTTAGTCGTCCTCGTTCCAGTCTTATCCTGACTTGACTCATAATCCTGCTTGGAGGGATTAGCTCTTGCCTTCAACTTCTTCATCAACTGGGCGCGCTGACGAATTGTCATTATGAGAATAAGACTCAAAATCGTTACCAGAATCAGCGGCAGTAATTTGATGAATACCGCCGTGTTCCAGAAGAGCCACTTACGCACATTGGCATTGTCAACGTAGTTAACCATGTAGAGATCCGTATTGTTATTGATCGCCGTGATATGGTGCGCCATACTATAAGGGATGGTGAGCACGATTGAGATCATGGTGACTATGGCAACTGCCAATCGGGCCCGCTCCATGCTGCAGAGGACCTTGCACCTAGTGATAAAGCGGACGTAGAGGACTCGGAAGGCAGCCAGCGTGACAATCAGGCCGGAGGAGAGCGCATGGAGAACATGTTGTGCACTGATGTAGAGCAGCATGTACACGGTCCAGGGATACGGGGAGGAGAAAAGATGCTTGCCGAGGAGGAAGTAGGCGTCGAACGGGATGTAAAAAGCCATAATCAGTCCGTCGCTAATGGCAAGGGCGGTCAGTAAGAAGTTGGTCGGGGAACGCATCCTCTTCTGATTGAGAATGACAACATTGAGTGCATTTGTAAATGCTCCCAGCGGACAAATAATGAGACATAGGTATGTGTGTATACTGCTATACAGAGACATAACATATGTTAGTGTGGTGTGTGGGTCACAATTAGTAATATTACTTGTATTTGTAAATTCCATTTCCATCTCTGCTGGATTATACTTTTATAAGTAGTTTATAATAGAAAAAAGGAATACTGTTCTCTTTCGAGCAAAATGTTTATCATCAAAAAAAGATTATATGAACCAAAATTATGCTATATAGCTTTTTATTTCAATAATGCTATTGGTGGGTTGATCATCGACCAATCACAACATTAGATAATTTGTCGGTTATTTCAGATTATTTAAATAAAATATACCTAAATACCACAACAAATTTGTATTTCTCTTTGGGTAGCATTTGTGTCAATTTCAAATAATATAATAAAAGTAATAAGTTGTCGTCAAGTTTATTTCGGAGTTTGTCTATAGCTCTAATATAAATAAAAGAAAGAAGATGTTAGATTGCATTTTTAAGATAAAGAAATATTTACTTCACAGGATATCAATATGGGTTTTTTAAAACAATAATTTTACAATTAAAACTATTCATAATATTTTTATATTGCAATACAAATCGAATGTAACAAAATTAAATAAATTATACAGAAAGTGTAATTGCGCGTGGATATGAACATACTTTTTTTTCAAAAAACAATAATAATTTGACTTTTACGTAATTTTATTTTAAAATAAATATAATACTTCTTGTTTTATTAAATACTAAAACTAGAATTTGTAAAATGTTGCATTTATTAATATCGCTCACATGAGTTTAATGCTTAACGAACAATAAAACATGATACATTAAAAACATGTAAATTATGAGGATCTGTATATGTTAAAGTTAATTTAATAACTTTATGTATTATAATTTAAATATATTTTTTACGAATATATTTTACAATTTAAGTTATCAAAATTATTGAACATCTATTACCTTTCCTACAAAAGAAATTGTCATGTAGTAATATAACATATTTTAGTGAATACAAATTTTTTATATAATTTCGGAGAAAAATATTTATTAAGAAAAATAACTCAATTAAAGGTTTTTTTTAATTTAAAATATATTATATATATATTATATATATATTATATATAATATATATAATGTATAACCGTATATTGTTGTAAGTAATCATCGTGTTTTTTAAAAATTTGATCAAAAACGAAAAATTATAATTTTTCATTTAAATTAAACAACATTACAATAATTACTTATCATTTATAAATTAATATTTATATTTAAACGTTTACAATATCTCGAGCCTGAATATATATATTATACCACAAGATAGTTATTGATAAATATTTAGCAAATTTATAAGATTTTTACCCACAATAATAATTTAATAAAAATTATGAGTTATATAATTATTTGGATTAAATCATATGAATAAATTAGGCGGCAAAAACAATAAGTTAACTATTGTATAATTACATCATGTGGCTAATTATTTGATTAAATCATTTTAATAAACATAATTTAGTTCACCATATTTAGTCATTCAGCAGTAGCGGATATTACAGGATTTTTATGTAGAGCATAAATAGCTCTATGTAGCATAAAAAAAATAAAAAAAAAACAAACAAAACAGTCGCCAAATACAGGGCGACCGAAATATTATTATCTAGAATTTGAGCTTTACGACATTCTATAGGCTATATATTATTGTGTTCATTTTATAGTAATGTTACAATTATGTTATAATTTGACCTTTTATTACAACAAAACATTTGTACGTTTTATGAAGTAAAACGATAATAGCCTAATTTCAAATACCCTTGCTGTTACTTCAGAACGTTTTTCGAGTTTGTTTAATTTAATTCAATGGTTAAAATTTATTGATGTCCTCAGTTTCCCAAAACGTGATATTTTAACTCAATTTAATTATTATTAACTAACAAATTATGCAGTATTTGTAATTATTGATTTCATAATCTTTATATTGATTATGTTAAAGGTGTAATGTCTACAATGTCCTAAATATTACTATTATGAAATATGCACATATTTTTTTCAAAATTATTGGAAAGATAAAACATTTTTACAATGAAATTCTAACAAATATTATAAACATTAAGTAATAAGGAAATCGTTCGTTATCACTTTGAATCAATCACCAGTTGTTGTCAAACCAAATGAATAATATTTATTTTTGAATAAGTTTTCTATTCAATTTATTGTATCAATCAAGCAATTTTATTCTTTATGATTCAATTTTCTAAAATTAGTTTAAATTACTCACTGTGTGAATTGCAGGCTATTTTTTCACTTAGTTATTATATTGCTAAATAAGGGTAATATTTCATTACATTTTTTTAAAATTGCCATAACAATTTTGCAATATTGCCTAATTGTAGTCTTAAACTAAGTTTACACATTAAAAAAAGTTGAATTAGTTATATTTATGATTACAATATATATATATACAGTTTTATTGTTTTATAAATTTTAACTTTTATCTATAGTGAATAATTTTCCAAAAATATACTTGATAATAACCGATAAAAATAATGACTTACATAGTCTAGCTAAGATTTATCTTGTATTTTATGTAATAGTGAATGAGAATAGAATGAATTAGAATAGAGATTATTAATGAATACTAAAATTCTCTTTAAAATCCGTATCAAATAGGTAATAAAAATATATAGCATATACCATGTATTAAAATAAATTTTATAAAAAATATTTTTATGTGGTAAAATATAGTATATTTAATGCTGCTTTTATATTATATATATATACATATATAGATATATGGATATAATATAAACAAAATATGATACAAAAAGTATGTCATAAATATTAAGTTTACTAGAATTATATAGCCAAAACATATGCCTAAATATTGCAGTGATTGTGGCTATCATTGGTTGCTTCATGTGGCTAAATCCTTCAGTAGTTACATCATGTGGCTAAATCCTTTAGTGGTTGCTTTATGTGGCTAAATCCTTTAGTGGTTGCTTAATGTGACTAAATCCTTTAGTGGTTACATCATATGGCTAAATCCTTTGGTGGTTGCTTTATGAGGCTAAATCCTTTAGTGGTTACATCATGTGGCTAAATACTTTAGTGGTTCCATCATGGGGCTAAATCCTGCAGTGGTTACATCATGGGGCTAAATCCTGCAGTGGTTACATCATGTGACTAAATCCTTTAGTGGTTACATCATGTGGCTAAATCCTTTGGTGGTTGCTTTATGAGGCTAAATCCTTTAGTGGTTGCTTTATGAAGCTAAATCCTTCAGTGGTTACATCATGAGGCTAAATACTTTAGTGGTTCCATCATGTGGCTAAATCCTGCAGTGGTTGCTTCATGTGGCTAAATATTTCAGTAGTTACATCATTTGGCTAAATTCTACATTGACCCGATGAACCAATTAACCCGATTAATGCTTTGAATTAATATTTTCAAAGTATGATAATATCCTTGTTTAATATTATTTAGACCATTTTATTTCGACCCATGACCCATAGTAATTAAAAAATATATATTATAAAAATAACTTTTAAAATTATTTTTCCAATTTTATGTATCAGTAAATTACAGCTATGCAACATACAAATTATAAAAATTATATATTTTAAAATATCAAATATACAACTGTTAAAACTGTTGAAAATACGGAAAAGGTTTATAAGCAACATCATATGCATATAAAGAGCGACAGAACAATTTTAAACATTTTAATGTCTTAGACATATTAAACCACAAATGATATTTGTGGTATCTTTGCATTTCATCCCATATAGCTTTGTATCGTAATTAAGTTGCTGATAAACTTATTATACAATAGGATCTAAGGTCATCTGTATCAAAAATATAATACTAATAAGTCTTCAACACACTCCTTACTATTAATAATGTCTAAAAATAATACGCTGTTGTTACTTAATTTATTTATTGAAATACAATAAAATACTTTTTTACAATTCAGCTTAACATTTATGTAAAACTAAACTTAAATTTTCAAATATATTTTTTAAATGATTAATCCTTTTCCCCTACCATTACAATTCTCAGAATCATATTACGAGACATTGAATAGTAATAATAACAATAATAATAATAATAATAATGGAGTTATTTAAGTAACACCTAAACGGTCCCCAACTTCCAACCATTTATAACCGGAATGTGTTGCAATTTTTTAAAAGGATATTATTTAGGCGGAATAATGTCTTTCGAGGGCTTTTGTTCTACTCTTTCATAAATTGTCATTTTATTTTTTGATTACGTATTGTCTTTAAGGAATGACGTTGCTATAATATATGATGTTATTGTTGTCTATTACAATCTTTTAAAATATGGTGATTTAAAAATACTAATGTATCATCAAACATGAATTCTAAGTAAATCCTTAAAGATATAAATGACAAAAGAAATTGTTAAAGCCATAATATGGCTAAATATTAGATAGATCTACATTCAATATGTAAATGTCATGTACTTTTGAATATAATATTTATATAGCTAGTAATTCCATTAATAGTAAGTAATTTTTAACATATGTATCATTAAATTGAATAAGCGAATGAAAAACACAAATATAAAATAAAAATATAATCGCAGTATGAGGAATAAAAAATATTTTATTATGAGCGCTTTCGACTTATTAAATTTCAAACTTTTTCAATAAAAAATTATTTATCGACAATTTGTTTTACATGGAGAAATACAAAACATTATAAAATATAATGAATCTAAAAATGTAATTTAACATAGGGATTATCATAAGATTAAGTTATTTACAAAAAAGCATTAATTCTGGAGAGAATAATTATAAATTATATAATAAGCATATAGAATTAAAATGCTTTATAAAAATATTTTTCCAATTCACTAAAACGTTTATTTATACCTGTTGGATAATGTCTTTAAAACAAAAATGTAAACATCTTCGTAATTGGTTCTATCTTCTGTAGTCAAACTGTCCTTTTAATCGAGTTTTGTAATCTGTATGTCATTTTCAAAACTATCTAGTAGGTATAAAAGTGTTCTTCACTTTCAATATTTTTAATTTGCCCATTCTTTCTCATTTTACATCAAATTTATGTCATGATAATCTATCTGAAATTTGTTTTCCTGATTGTCCAATATTGATAACATAAAATGGCATACCGGTATCCAGAAGTCTTCTTGCTCATTGTCTGCAATTATGAATTTTAAATGTGATGTCGTTAAGATTATGTCTTACTTCATTCATATTTAAAAAATAAGGACGGGTTGTACATCTTCATCTTTTATTTATATTTATTATTTTATGTGAGTTGTGGATGTGGTTTCTTTTTAATTATTAAATTATTTTTCATAAATTATTTTATTATAAATAATTGTAATTATTTTTTACTACATAATTAATCATTTTTTGTAAAAAAAATTCATCGATTATAATCCTTATCTTAAACTGAATTTTAAAATGTTACCTATTTTATAATATTTTGTATTTCTCCATGTACGAAACGAAAAATAGTCTTTAATAATTTCTGATTGAAAGAGACCAATTAAAAAATATCGAAAGAGCTGTCTATAAAATAATTATTTATTCCACATAATGTGATTATGTTTTTATTAAATATATATAAAACATATTTGTAACGAAATATTTCACTTCAAAAGTCAGCGATAATGTTCTAACTACCATTTAATACCAATTTTGTTCCTAAGTAAAACACGGTTTTCTTAGTTGTCATGATTTTTAGGTCATTATAATGCAATAAATAACACTTCTTCTTATGGTATTGATACAATTTGTATATATTACATATTATATTATATATATAGGCTACAATTAGCTTTACACATAATAGATACCAACGATAACTTCTACAGAAGATTTAGTATCATGATTTCGTTCAGTTTTCGTTTTATAAATGAGGATTTTTATGGTTTTTGTGGATCTATAAATATGAATAAATTATTCATAAATTTTGGCATATTCTTAATTAGATGTTTTCACCACCTTATACCATTAAGCATTGTGTGTGATTCACTATAACTATATTATAAAAATCATGATTATATCTTCTACATTTTCACAGAACATTTTCTGCATTACTATTAATTTTTATCATAATACGACTATTAAATAAGATATTAAATATATTTAAACGTTTTGGTATATGCGATCTTAATTGCTATATCAATTTTTTCAGATTTATGTATGATAACTTTTTATGCTATTTTTTTATTTAATATATTTCTATTATGTATTCTTAATATACTATGTTAAGTAATTTGATTTACACAGTAACAATGTAACAATAATAAAAATACATATACTGGATTATAGAATTTTAAAGTCTATAAATTAATTATACTATAAAAAAAACAACTTTAACTAAAAACAAGATTGTAATGTTGAATTGATATTTTTTTTAATATTCCTAAAAATAAAAGCGGACCGACACAAATATCGAATTATTTATTATGCTACATTGTTTATAAAAACATCCTAATGCAAATTAAGTCAATCAATTCCGAAGATGTCTGATTTCATTATTACAATACTATTCAAACGGCTAATGTAGAGGTTCTGTCAATAACACGTGTATTGCTTTCTTGTCAGAGTAATATCAGAAATCATTAATCAAATTGTCAAATTAGAAGAAAGATTGGAGCGCAAAATAAGAAAACTGTTTTATAATATATCTCTGTTTCATTTATTTTTTTTAACTTTTCATTAAATCGCATGATATACTAAGAAACAAAAATGTGCAACACATATTTCTAATTATTTTCAATTTCTTTTTTTCTATTAACGTTCACATATATGCAGATAATGACGAAACTAAACTGTCCCTGTTTCGGGGAATTAATCATTTATGGAGTCCCAGCTTCTAACCCGTAGAGTGGAATAGACATAATAGCAGCTTTATTCACTGTCAGATTGGTCTACTTGATATTTCAAAACCGCTACCGGCGATTTCCTATTGCAATTCCTACAGCTTAAATGTCTTTTCGTCACTTCCGCATCTGCATGGTTGTCGCAAAAAACCGTGATAGGTGAATGGTTTAACAAACTTTAATGAATTATTATTTATTTTAATATTTATTAGAATATTTATTACAAATTTATACTGTTCTGCCAGCAGTGCTTTTTGTCTTTTAGGAGGTTGCCAAAGTTATTCGGTCTTTGTGATATCATTTTTTAAACCAAACCATACTACTACTGCAGTAAATCTATTTGTGATTGCCTGAATATCTTTTAGAGAGTGAGCCATTAACAAACAGTCATCTGACAACATCAGTTTTTGAATTTAATCGTGCATTACATTGATGCAAACTTGAAGTCACCCAAAATTGAACTGTTTTTTCAGCACATCTTATGCCTATGTAAACACCCTTTTCTAGACAGTCTGACAAAGGTATCAAGACTTCTTCAACAAGGAACAGAGTGAAAAGGGTTCGTGCCAGCATGTAGCCTTCTTATACTCAGCGAGTGATTTCAAAATAGTCGGTTAGTTCACTATTTTAATGGATTCTGCCTTCCTTACCATCACGGAACTTATTGATAAGGTTTACGCATTGGTCTGAGAATCCACATATATACCTTAAGCAATTTCCATATTATGTCCCTGTCTACCGTTTCGAAAGTTTCGAAAAGTCCACAGACTATGTAGAGTTTTTTGCTTTGCTTTACTCACCGCTGTATTTTGTAGCTGTCTCAGTCTAAAAATCAAATTTACCGTTGATTTGTTTGGAAGAATAAATATCACACTGGGTCTCTCTCGAAAGACTCCTTCCGTGATCACACTAAGCCGATTATAATTACTGTATTCTAATTAGGTGCATTTCTTGTTATAGCTTGTATAGATAGTGACTAAATAAATATATGTAAATTTTACAGACAGTATAATATCAATATAACTCTTTTATCTCAAAGAATGCCTAAGCAACGACATGCAACTTTTATCCAATAAGAATATACGAGTAGTATGGAAAGTGTATATCTAGGCCACCACCCCCCCTCCGCCCACGCATTTTAGTTTTTTTTTTTGATGACTCACCCCCTTTCCCCCC
>JAUZND010074290.1:0-16707 GCA_034780555.1 Coelogynopora nodosa
CAAGAAAGGTATCTTGCAAACCATTAGAACTACTTTGTTCTAGTATTAATTCTTTAGGATAAATATTTTTAGAAAGAAATAATAGGTAATAGATACAATAGGTAATATTTGAATTACAGACGATTAAAAGTTTTTATAATATATTTTTCATTTTAGCCGTTCTACGACTATTTTTATCACTACATATTCATTTAAAATTGTTTATTTATTTATAGATTTATTTATATCTATATATGTATTTATATATTTATAAGGTTATATAGTTTTACTTCATGTAGTTAATCAGCCTCCTTTGCGTACCAGAACGATTATTTATCTTTGTTTTTCTTCTGTTAATCATTAGATTTCTAAATTACATGTAAATTCTGCATAATATGTATAAATATGCACGAACATCTGCCATTTAAAAATAATTGTTTTCTTGATTTACTTTGATTAAAAGATACGACAACGGACCAGTCACATATGACGCATGCAGGGTTATTAATATGTCTTGATAATGGTCGACTTTTTATCGGATTTTTACCTCTGTGTGTCACCATTTCACGTAGTTTAGTGATTCATTTTGCCCAACCAGTCTATCAAGCAGCCGCGTCTTAATATACAATATATAGAAATATAATTTTTGTCTGTAATTTCTTGTCACATGCATTAGCAAAGGTTACGCGAGAAGCGACAACGAGTGTTATCCAGTGCATTTATTATTTCGTTTTATGGGATTAATTTTGCACCTATTTAAACATCGTTTAAATATATATTTCTGAATTCAAAAAAAGATACAAAAACCATCATTTACACAAAATTATTTTACACATTATTCATACCTAAGTGCGTATATTTTATGTAACTGTGATGTATTTTAAAAGGAATATATATATATACACGAATATGAATAGGCATTAGGCAGCATTCAAAATATTATATTTTCAATTTCTCAGTAGTACTGGAGACGTCGGCGCTATAGATTCTACAAACTAGTATTGCTATCCATTACGTAGACACTTCATTCAACCCTTATAGGTAGGTAACCTAGTAAGTTAGTGCTATTGCCAATGGTTAGTATAGCTATACCAAAGGTAGCATATCATTTTGTATGTAAAAATAGTCCCATTAATGTTTGCTTTAAATGTCAATTGAAAATGCTTCGTCTGTATAGGTATAACTATTCTAGTAAGTCAAACATACATTGTATGTTACTATCCATCAACAATATCACGGCAAACATATAATATGTTTTATAGAACAACAAACGTTCATTGAATTTAAAATCTTATAATACTATCTTATTTAAAATATCGCTTATTTAATTATATGACAAGTCTAAATAATGCTAAGGCTCAATATTAATTTATGAGGGTGTCGATCAATACGATTAAAACTGGGTTTGGGGCGGGTTGAGGAGTATCAGTTCAATTTATCATTTCATGGAAGGAATTGAGGATATCAGTTTAGTTTATAGCTTGCTCAAGTGATATTGCGTATCTCTTTAAAAAAACAAATATTTATTGTATGGTTTAAATAAAATCTTGTTAGTTTGAATAACGATTCTTAGCCTAAACTATCTTGAAATAAATTATATATGGATCATAATATGAATATAAGTCTAGCGATCAGTTTAGATATATAATAGAATAAAATATTATGCATATATTATTAGATATATCAATACTAAATATATTTAAAACATATTAAAACATATTAAAACATATTTAAGATTACCATTTTGGTAAGTCGAAATGAGTCTAAATTGCTAAAATTAAATATTTCTTTCAAAATCTCAAACGTTTAAGAACGTTATATAAAATATCGTTTTATTAAGATGATAAAATAATCTTATTCAATAATATTTCGCTTAAATATAATTCCTTTATATTGTTACAATCTTTTAAATGTCAACTGTAGAAACAAACAAGGAGAATTGCATGTTTTGTAGTGAGTTATTTCTTTCTTAACTCATCGAAAATAGTATGTCTATAGTTAAAGCAATATAACAAAAACAAAACAAAACTAAACTAAAAATAAATAAATTAAAGAAGTAAATTGAAAGATGAAAGTAAGAAAACAAAGCATAAACCAGTTTGTATGTACCTACACGAAGTGTAATAATACTTTTTTCAAATTATTTTATTCGTGATCAATTCTTTGCAAAAACAGAATTTTACAATTGACAATTAAAGCAAACAATTATAAGACTAACAGTACAGTCTAAGTCAAAACTTCAAACTCAATATTTTTTTGTATCACGAAATAATTATGTATATATACAAATCAAACTAAGCTACAGTTGGACCTAATACATTTGCCTATTATCCACGTCCAGTATATTAATAAAAAAGCATACAAATTCTAGGTAAATCAAATAGGTAAAAGATTTAAAATTATTTGAATGCAATAATTAAGTGAAAAACTCGTATTGATATTTTAATAAAAAATTGTATAACAGCTGGAAAACTTTATTTATTGGAATAAAACTAATAAAAATAATATTTTATATTTATTTCAAATAATCGAAACTTTTTATTTGTATTTTTAAATTTAAAAGTATGTAACATGTTCGCTGATGTACAAAATATTGTGGTAATCTATTATTATTACCTATCTAAATTGCTAAACTGTAAATTGTTAATAATCCTTGTAATGTGTTGATTTGCTGTATACTTGCACAATTACGTCAAATTACATTCTGTAAAATTGGACCTAATAATATATGAATAACAAATATTTTGAAAAAAATATAATTTTTAACAACAGCTGTTAAATATCAAATTATATGGTATTTTATAGGTTATCAAAATCTGCAATTTTTTTAATTCCTTTTATAATGTTATTTATAATTTTCAAAAAAATGTATTTTGCAAAAAAACTATTTCTAAAACGTTTTCTGATCAATACTCGTCAAAATGTCACCTTACATAATCCGAAATTCAAAATGCCGTTATTTGAACAAATTAATATTTTTTCTTTTTTAGACATAAGCAGATAAATCAAAAGATATTTTCATTTAAATTATGAAAACATGGTAAATGTAATACATACAAATGTACAATGCCGTTTTAGAATTAAAAAGTATACCAGTATCAATGTATCTTTTGAATAAGTAGCCAGCCAAGGCTACCTATTGTACATGCTCATCACGCATCACCAATCGTAAAATCCTAATATTATAAAGTAACACAAGTCCTATATCAGAAAAAATGTACACATATTATTAGGAATAATGAATGAAGAAGCTATCTTAGGGTAATGATTACTATCAAATCAATGCTTTTGATCACTTTGATCCAATAAAAACTCTGCATAATGAACTTAATAGAAATGATCAAAATCTGTAATTGTACTCCTTACTGAAATACGCTACGATTGTAAACATCAATAAAACATACTCTATTTATCGATTATAGTTCCAATTCTTAACCCCTGAACACTTGTCTATAAGAACTTTGAGTTCTGTGAACATGACATGTAAAGAATACACATAAAATCATCTTTGGTAACATTATACTGCGGTTTATAGTGGGAAAAATCAATACATTTCGAATAAATAAATATTATCGGGAACAATAAAAATACGCGGCGAATAATAGAAGCAATAACAAATTTAAATTATTAACCAATTCTGATTGGTTCGTTATATATAAAATTATTATTTTTATATAGGAGAGTGGGGGCAATTAAATTATTTAAATAATTTTAACAATAATGTTTTTTTTTACTAAATATAGAAAATTGATCAAATTAATCTTTATCTCATTATAAAAAATTAACAAATAACACAATAAATTAGTAAGAAGTACTTTGATAAATAAATTTTAAAACTTGGTTAATTGTTTTTTTATTATTGTATTAAATATAATAAAATTTGGCGCAATATCAAGTGCAATACATCTAAATATACAGACGAATATATATATATTAAAAATATGTAGAAATATGAGAACCATAAAATATCCATTGCCTTACGACTATGTAAAAACCTATGTCGAGTTATATATTTTTACTTTTATTCACTTTTTAATAAAAATATATTGATGTAGTTTCATAGAATTAAAAAACTAAAGCGAGTGTAAACCGAGGTTTTCCACGTGGTTTTTTTATAAAATATATCTGTTGCAATAAATACTTTCTTCCTAAAATAATACATATAAAAATTATATATTCTATAACTTATTTTCAGAGTAACAGGAGGAGAATTATTCGAGCGAGTAATCGACGAAGCGTTCGACTTGACGGAAGAGAAATGCGAAAAATTTATGCGCGAGATCTGCGAGGGTGTCGAGTACATTCATTCCCAGAAAGTGATACATCTTGATCTGAAGGTACATTATAGTCAGCGTATACACACGACAAACATCGATGTAATTTGTTTTGATCCTATATATTGGATACGGTATATGGTCGGTATCTAGTTCTACCTCGCTTTTAACACCGCTGTACAAATTCCATCTGGTGGCCATATTGCCACCACCAGCCCAATTAATCTAGTTTTAGGATCGATAAAGGGCATCCTGTTCCTGCCTATAGATATAATCACAATATAACTAAAATATAGAAGTGTATATTGGTATATGTAGTGAATCTAAAGTGATAGAGTCATGTGGTAATAGATGGATAGAGTTGGACGATGTATATGTATACATATGTATAATGTGCAAATATAGTTTTTAGGCAAATACAATTATTTCTAGTCAGTCTGACAACTATATTAAAATCGAATAAAACGTCGATTAAAACTGTTGGTTTTCATAGTTTAGACTCCGTACAACTTTTTCATGTGACTGTAAACAAATTATAATACTCAAAAAAGTCAATTTAATAACATTTCGTTAAATATAATTCAGAATATACCAAAAAGTATATGAAATGCTTTTGTTATAAAACCATTTCCACTTTTTGCATAGTTTACGATTGACTGACACTTTTGTTTTGTGTATATTTATGTTTAAATACAAATAATTAGTAATACAGTAATTCATAATTACGTAAACAAACATGGTGCATTTTACTCATAATTCAACCTTCCCATTAAAACAATTATAAAATTCAATATTTTGCAGGAAATTAACTAAAAAAATAAGTCAAAATATAAAATATTCTTCTCCAATCTTATTTTGTAATAAAATTGTAAAATATGTTTCATTTGTAGCATAGTATCTGGTACAATTATAAATTAGTTTAAATAATGCTTTTAGAAAATAAATCCAAGAAAAATTTACTTTACTAATAGTTTTAGCAAAAGGCATAAAACAGTTTTAAAATGTCTCATGAAATTGACCATAAAATTAAGTACTTTTCATTACACAATTCATATTTTAGACACAACTCTTTCAATTTAATCTCCAGTGTTCTACACCTTCAGTGTGACATTCAATTTAACTATGTACAGTTAACAAATAAAATTTTAAAAAATTATTCTTTAAAATATTCTGTAAAAAGTCGTGAGGTTTTACTAAACAGATTTACTTATGTTTTTGTTATATTATATTGTTGAATTTATCATTTCATCAATAAATGACAGTTTTCTAAATAATACCCTGATTTCTAGGTTAACCTGAGGGTTTTCTGTTAAATCAATTATTTTTCTAAACTTGTTCGTAAAATTTAATTGAAGTTAGTTCATTTCAATATTACAAATATATTTTGACGTCCTCAATGACGGAATCCATATCAATATTTTACCCATAATATTTGATCATTTTTAAACACTAACGAATCAAATTGAAATAGTTACATTATTTACAATTGTACAATTTTATAGCAATATACCAAGACGAATCAAACAAGGGAATAAATAGCACATCTTCAATTTAAGTTAAAAAAATTAATGGGCCGACTATTTATTTATATATTTAAAATATTTATAATTATTAAACTTTCATGGCTTAGTTGGGGGTTGGGGGGCAGGAGGAGTACATCCTTTCCAGGTTGTTTTGTAAGAAAGAGTTGTATTTTAATTGTGTATTTAAAATGTGCTTCTGATGCTTGTAAGGGCTCAATATTTGTGTTCTTTATTTTATTCCTTTTTAATTTGTCATGACTGATTTCATAGAGTAGGCGTTATACTCAACTTTTTTTATATTAATTTTGGAAATAAATTAATTTTGTCAATAATTAGTTATCACAACAATATATGATTTTTTAGCAAATAATTAGCTATCATCTTCAAAAAAATGATTTTTAAAGCATTTTGATGTACACTATAATTTATATCCTTCTAAATTAGAAATATATTTATAATGAAATTAACTAATATATATAAAGTGATAACAGTCTACATAGGTCTAAATCAGATTACATTATAAGTAGATTCGATTTACATGTCATGAGTGATTAATTTTTCGAAATAATATTATTTTAATAAATAGTATAAAATTTATGGAAATACTTTGTTACAATACATTTTTAAAATTATATTTTAATGTTGTTATACTAACCATATTTCTATATAAACTAACTACAACCAATAAATTACGTGGTGAAATAGATTCAAAGCTTAATGAAACTTAATCTAGTTCTTATTTGTGAATTATCTAGTTTTTACAAATTAGATAAATATTTAATAAACATTTTTCTCTATCTTGAAAGAAACCATATGTTTTTGACAAATTTTGGGTTGATGATTACATATATCGTATTGTAACGGGTCTCAATTTTTGATATAGCAATCTACTAAATATCTCTAAGTATTATTTTTTTAATTTAATTTAATATGCATTTCACATATTATTACAAACACCAGGCAGAAATCGATTATTGAAATGAATTACACTTTATACTAGTAGAGGCCTACATCCGTAGCTAGAATATCCACAAATCTCGCTATCCACTAGGTTTCAGCTGAAAACATATTTCCTTATACGTTTTTTACACTAATGTTTACGTAAACCTTAATATCCGCCTTCGGTACGTTATATGCTCTATTTAATACTAGGCTATAACAACCCTCTAATATCCCCAAAATGCCAAATTATAGAACATAGGCAGCAGTCCTCCGTGATAGTCAGTTGGACATTTCGATAAATTAGTGACAGTTGAAGTCAGCTAGATAAATCATAAAAAAGCGAAGATTCCAAACCAACTCGAGTAAGTCATACCAAACATTGTGAATTGAAAGAGGCTTTCTTAATGTGGGTAAATCAGACCTCGAGTAAATTAGCGATTTCCGAAAACATTTTGCGACTCAAAGTTTAAGAAATTTAAGAAAAAATTATTACACCAACAACATCGTGTACCTTCACTGCTATATAAACTCTACACTCGCATACTTCTAAAACAAAAAGCTTCAAATGACAATTTACTTTATCAAAAAACTGCACAGTGTACGACAAGTTGAGTTTATCTTAATCGTGGTCACAGAGAACACAATAAAACAAAAACAAAAATCAGCCATTTCTTGGAATCATGGAATTATGTATTTAATGTATGTACGATTAAATTATTGTTCTATTCACGAATATTGTCATGTCTGTTGTATTCAGTTGGTTGTTTCACTTGTATTCATAAAATAATGAAACATAATTACATATCTAAATAAAACTAAAATCAATGCGGTTTCCAATTAAAATAAAACACCCGTGTTTATCCGCATATTTTACTAGAAACGAAGTCATACGTTGTTCACTGCATACAAAATGTGTAAAGTTTCATATTGTTATGTTTAAAATGTCAAAATACACAACTCTTTTAGCTCAGTTAAATTCATTGGCACATTTTTACTTATCAACATCAGCTGTAATACCCAGAAATTTCGCACAAAGAAAGAAAATGTAATTTAATGATCAGATACCATTATATTGTGAAATTTGGAATAAAAAACAAATTTAATAATGTCAAATTCGGTACATAAAAATGTATATCCAACACGTAAAAAAATGAAGTTGATATTTCTAATCAACATAACAACATTACTCTGAAAAACTATATATTACTAATTATAAAAAAATCGTGTTTACTATGTAAAACAAAACAAAAAATTTAAAACATGATGTAAATATATTTTTTAATTTAAATTTTCAATTCACAATAATTATATTTATTTTATGTTAAACATATAAATTTTATAAATATATATAAGTATATATAAAATTTTTAGGTGCGAAATGCATAAATAAGTTTCGATCATAATTTGCACCACCATTAGCATTTGTATATTTTCATTTCTGACATGTTCACCTTGTGTCCCAGTTTTATCCTTTCTCCTCCTTCTTTCACCCTCCCGCTTTCCCCCCCCCCTCTTCCTCCCCTTTCCTTTCCCTCTCACATCGTAATGTCTATGGTTTGGCCGTGTACATGCTACCATTTAGCCGGAAAACATACTCTGCCTCACTCCTACCGGATTCCGAGTGAAAATTATTGATTTTGGCCTGGCTCGATTTATCGATAAAAAGGATATTCGAGTCATGTTTGGAACCCCGGAATTTGTGGCGCCCGAAATTATCGCTTATGAACCCGTCGGTCCCGCCACCGACATGTGGTCTGTGGGAGTCATCTGCTATGTCCTGTAAGTCGACCGTGTAGCTAGGAAAGCATAGTATGTGATTAAAGTAATGAAACAGCTGTACGGCTTCGATGGCTAGGTATAAACACATATATATATAGGATCTGTGTGTTATCACTATATATGTTTTTATTACCTTAAAAACCTTATTTGATCAGTAAACATGAAAATGTTGGCTAGTATGTGCAAGTACGATCGGGATACGGCTAATTTCAAGATCCTAACATTACAAACAATTTTGAATCGAATTTTATTTTGTTCATTTATAACTGATTTGATTGCAGTTGTCGTATAGTACGCATGTGCGTATTATATATAGATAATACATGTTAATAATACATTCTAACCAATGACCGCATGCTAAATGTCAATATGTTTGACATTTCAAAATAGATATTTTTGAAAAAATATGGTACGAAATAAAAGTATTTTTTTATTTTTTAAATCGTAGATAGTTAATAGATTTTATAAAATGTTGAAAAATAATCTAATTTAATTAATAAGCATATGAAAATATTGAAACGAACATGTTTTATAAATATTAAATATATCACCTGATTGGTTTCTTATCAATGATCTCTTTTACTGTCATATTAAAATGCATGTAATCAATTTATAATGATTGAATTATTTTTCAAACAATGAAGATAACGGAATGGAATCTCTCTCTCTATGATGCAGTAAAAAACGTATAGTTACTCTTCACCTGGCCGATCTGCCTCTCGCTTCACTAACAGCAGTCCGCAAAGTGATCTCTCTATATAAACAAACACCCAAAAATATTGATTATAATAACTAATTGCACATTGTATTCTTCTCATAATTTATAGCACCATTGTTTTCCAATACACTATATAATTCAATATCTAGATTGTTCTTTTTACAAGATTTTTTTACTTAATATACTTTATTCTACATATTTTTAATAGAATTTATTTATTTTTAGTTTATCTGGCCTATCACCGTTTATGGGTGAATGTGATGGGGACACGTTTACAAACGTTTTAAAGGGAAAGTACACCTTTGACTATGAAGAATTCCATTCCATTTCCAACGATGCTAAAGACTTCATCTATAATTGTCTGCAGAAAGATCCAAGGTAGGTCACAAATGATTATTTAATATGTTTATCTTATTTATAACAGTGTACTAAAGTTATCGATGTCTCTTAAAAAATTATTAATCACTCGGTCTCCATTTTATATATATAATGCAATAGTCATTAGAAAGAAAAATAGTGATATTTTTGTAGAAAATAATCATATTTTATATAATAACATTAAAAAAAGTAATTGTGTTCTTTGAAATCAATTTATTTAAAATATGATAATATTAAAATTCACAATAAAATGATATTTAGATACCAAATGTTCTCAAGAAATTATACTTTATTACTTTGTCCCTGCATTCATCATAAAAAATATAATTTACATAAAAATTAGTTATACATAATAAGGTATGTGCAAAATAATTGTTTAAAACTATTAAAAAATATTATCTTGAAATTCATGATGACATAACTTATATGTAATATTGACACTGTTATAATTGAAATTAATTTGAAACAGGACGTTTTGTTGGTGACCTTTACCAAGTGTTTATACCTCTTCAAGTAAGATATTGATTCTCCCGTTCCCTCATAGAAGCACTTATATTTTACACCTTATTTTACCTTATAATCATTAAAGGAAGCGGATGTCAGCCAACGAACTGCTCAATCATTCTTGGATGAAGGTAGTAAGTTTGCTGTTCGTTGAAGTTATTGTTCTTGTTATTGTTCAGTGATGTTTAACTATAGTTGGAATAAATGGGACATTTGTATTTCTCGAGCATACAATTAATGTCGCATTACAGTATAAGGACAAAATCCCTCAAATTAATATCTATTACAAAGGGCTCATATGGATATATGTGATGTTTAATGTGTAAAATAAATTATAACTATTTTGTTAAATATATCTTATACAATAAATATACTTTGATTATGTTAAATATATCGAATATTCAAATAAAAAAAGCAAATGTAATACTTATTTTGCGCATAATGTATCATCTTTACGTTTACGTTTACATTTGCGTTAATGTTTCATCATAAAAATAGTTAAGTATTAATTGACTACTCAATTGAATTTAGCGATATTTTTTTAATATTATTTATTTTATATGTGAGAAATGTGTTTTTGGAAAGAAATAGTTTATTTACATTTAAAACTAAAAATTTTGACTTATTTTATGAAATAATTATAATAATAAATATAACATAACAACTAAAAATATTCCATCATATACAAATGAGCTGTTTGTAAAAAATATTTATTTTCGATTTTGCCAATGAATAATGCAACGTTAGTAATATATAATCGATAAATAAAAACAGATGACTCATCCATCGATCCTATTTATGGTTAAATAAATATGTCCTTGTTATGCATTTTATGGTCAAATTAACCCCCAGATAACTGCGTCTAATCTTATAGTATTATGTTTTTCACTGTTAATGCTTATGTTTCATGCAAAAGTCTTAAATTCCCCTTAACACTATACCCGTTTTTTTATAAAAAGAATAATTCAGAGCAAAATCAGCAAAAAATAAATACTGTGACATAAATTAAATAGCCGGTTAAAATTAATCGCTTGTCATCCGATCCTAGTAACAAGCTTAAAATGTTTAACTATAGATGGAAATGTTTAAGCTTATATTAAATATACCATTTTAAAGAGAGTCCGATTAGCTCAATGGTAAACCGTTTAAAAACTAATTTCAGATTATATCAGCGTACCCAGTGAACTTCTAAAATAATTGTCATTAATAAATGTTCAGTATTGTAACTCATTAAAACGCTTCGTAATTCATATATTTATATTGCACCAAATATTTAACATCTGTTTGTTACTAATTGTCGTAATAAGTTCAATTAGTATTAATTTAAATCAAATTATCAATTCTAAATATTAATTTTTGTTACTTTAATATAATCGTGAAAACTAGTTTTAGCAGTTACTAGTCTGTAAGTCAGTAAAATAGTTATTTTAAGACATTAATCTTGTATTAACTAGATATCGATATTTTTCGTTGTATGTTTTAAATAAGTGATTATTAGTATAAAAAGTTAACTGTTTTAAAAATATTAATTCCATACATGTATACTCCTCGTGTATACTCCTTTACTATATTATGACATGTTTCGCTAAAATTACAAACGCTACGTGTTAATATATTAACCAAATAATTCGAAACAATTACGTCGAGATAAGCATTATTATTTTAATAATACATTGATGAAATAAATTATTAAAAGTTAGGTAGTATTAAATTTGTTGTCTAAAAAAGATCAAATTATAGCTGCTGCCTTCAACTACCTGTCTAACTGCCTATCCATGAAGTCTTTCTAACCATACTAATATTATTGATCTGCTGCCATTTGGAACATTTGAACTGCTTTGTGTTTTAATGCTATATAGTGGGTTGGCTATTGATATTGTTGATATGAGCAGCTTTACTTGTCAAACAAAAGCACGCAACAAACTTTCAGAGTTTGTATTAATTATTACTGCCTTTAACTTTGTAAGCGATGTAAAAATGTGTAAATGCTTTTGATGTAAGTATATAACATAACGTCGTGATACAAAATTGCTTTCAAATTTTATAGGTATACATGAAAAAACTCAAAAACTGAAGGAATATATATATTATATAAAAAAAACTGTCATAAATGGATATGAACACCATAGAAAACTCGATTTTTGTTGTTTTTCTGTTAAACTGGAAACAAAGCGTCAGAACTGTATAACGTCCCTTATGGATGTGAAGAGTTCTCAAGAAAATATACTATTGTACGAAAAACCTTTACAATTCGTCCAAAGTGTATACATATATTGTACTTTTTCATCAACTCAGTCATGGAATACGCATCTCCATTTTTTATCAGTCAGTCATAATAAAATTTTAAAAAATGAGCAAATATCCACAGAATCATGCCAAATCGTTCCAATCGAACCAAATATCCATAGAATCGTGCCAATCGAACCAAATATCCATAGAATCGGGCCAATCGAACAAAATATCCACAGAATCGTGCCAATCGAACCAAATATCCATAGAATCGGGCCAATCGAACCAAATATCCATAGAATCGGGCTAGTTGAACCAAAAATCCACAGAATCGTGCCAATCGAACCAAATATCCACAGAATCGTGCTAATTGAACCAAATATCCACAGAATTGTGCCAATCGAACAAAATATCCACAGAATCGTGCCAATCGAACCAAATATCCATAGAATCGTGCCAATCGAACCAAATATCCATAGAATAGGGCCAATCGAACAAAATATCCACAGAATCGTGCCAATCGAACAAAATATTCACAGAATCGTGCCAATCGAACCAAATATCCATAGAATCGTGCCAATCAAACCAAATATCCACAGAATCGTGCCAATCGAACCAAATATCCACAGAATCGTGCCAATCGAACCAAATATCCACAGAATCGTGCCAATCGAACCAAATATCCCCAGATTCGTGCTAATTGAACCAAATATCCACAGAATCGTGCCCATCAAATCATTTCTGCAGCTATAGCTGCTGCAGTTGCTCTGATTTTGAAACATTCGGTCTAAGGAGACCGATAGCCACCATTAAACTGATCAAAAAGTGTTCTCAGCCACATTATATTTATATCACAAAATAATAATTTAATATCAAATAAATTATGTTTCCATCTAAATCGGCTAGTTCCGAAAACTATCTTCTCCCTCGATCCAGAACTTCAGCTCAGAGAAACAATTTATTCCCCTATAAAACTTTTTTTTTAAAATTACCGTTATAGATTATGGCAGTTCATTTGGCTCAACATTCTCGTTTAGGTCTCTGTGTTTTACTTGTGCTCAATAGCAACTTTTTTATTTATTGTTATACGAGAAAATTGTTAAAATCAAATAAGGTAGTTAAAAAAACTAGAACACAAACATTTGGGGATATATTACTTAGAATCTATAACAATGTTATGCTTTTGAGAAATATAATTTGCAATTTTTCCAATTTTATACAAAAAGGTAATTATGAGTTATGTGTGAATTTTTAATTCGGTCATATTTACAATATCACAAACAAAGTAGAGTATGTAGATAAAAAATACATGTACATGAGATTCATCAAGACAATTGTCTGTGATATTTCGTTATTTGAACATCTTGAGTAGATATTTGCAACAAATTGCAGTGTCATCCTGTCGAGGTTCCCAAAAGTCATTCATTCGTTTTTGGTGAGGAGAGCTCTATACCTGTAGCTATATGTACTAGATATTTGGATCCCCTTGATATGTGACTCGCTCATAAATACTGCAAAAATGTATCTTAAGAAATTCAATATTATTCATATAATTCAAGCGATCCTATACTTAAACAAGAATAATATAAAAATACGTTTAATTAATTTTGTAGTAATTCAAAAACCTACCTTATTCGCATGTGCGCACTAAATCTAAGTAATCCGCTTTTTAAATACTATTCACGTTTGCAAAAAACGATTTATAAGATTCATGCACAACGATGACGAAGTTCAAGAGTTCATTCTATATTATTTGTTCATTTTATCTGTTTTATATAGTGCAATATTGTTTATTAGTGAATATTATAAATTATTAGCACATTAATAGCACATTATTACCTTCATGTATATAAGGGAAAATAGTAAAATGCAAATTTTATTAGTGAATATTATTTAAAAGCATTTATATGTTTTCGAATACCGTGATGAATTCGGGGGATTCATTTTAATAATGGTTCAGATTAATTCGTTTTGTTTGAGACAGAAATGAAAAATAAGTATTTTATTGGAGGACATTGATGTAAAATTTCCTTTATTAACAGGTGATGATAAAAATAGTAACTTCTTCCTGTGTTTTGGTCATATTTTGGTTGCATTACAGGATTTAATAAATTAGACATAATGATGGAATTAATTCTGGTTTTAATAATGTAATAATTTAATTATTAAAAGCATTAGTTTCGAAACCATGTATTATTATCATGTTGTTTCAATTTGTTGTGACTGCACTTAGCACTGAAAACATTTTCGATTGTTTTCAGTTATTCCTCCGTAATTAGAGTGTTTTGTTTTATTGTTTTCGTTAAGTCTAATTTTGTTTATCCTATTCTGTTGTTATCAATAAAATTAGATCTATCTATAAAATGGAAATATGCATAAAAGAGAAAACCTTGAAATATTGGTGACTTTGTCAGCTCAGGTAGTTAACAACTACTTCGAAATAGCCCCTCAGAGATCCATTGGGCTTTTTAAAAAATTAACTATGATTATAAAATTGAATATAATGATAGATGGGGTGGGGTAGATAGATAGATAGATTTATATATATATATATATATATATATATATATATTGATCAATACAAAGTGATTGCATATAGTGAAAAATGCCAGAATTAATTTTTTTAATATATTAAATATAATCATTACTCGATTTGATTCCACGTTGTCATTCAGATCGAATAAATTGGAATAGTAATACTATTTTTTAATAAAATCAATGTATAAATAAATACATCATTCGCTTAAAAGTAAAAGTTGAATAGGTCGACATACATTTTTAAGGTGTCACGACAAAACGTCACCACGACAGAACGTCCCCACGAAAAAATAGATAATAATAAATAAAAATGATTCTGATATTCGTCCGTCTAGAGGGACTAATTACTTGTCCATTCTAGTAATACGAATATATTAATACGAATAAAATAGAATAAACAAACGTTTGTATTAAAATGTTTTTTTTGAGTTATGACTTTGGTGACGTTTTGTCGTGGTGACGTTTTGACGTGTAACCATTTATATATATGTATAAGACAATTCAGATTTTATTTAGATTGAACTCAAATATTCTCATTCTGAAAGTAAATATTTAAGATTTTGATCATTTATATATTTTGCATATATTTAATACTTATAGTATGACTTTATTTACTATAATTTATACAATATTCGAGTTCAATATATCCAATAACTGGTCTGAGCTGACAATTCTAGTTAAGAAATCTCGCCTTATTATCAATAAACTATTTTAAAATAGCATAATTATGTTTTATTAATTTGTGGGCTCAGCATATGTACAAAGAATAGAATAGTATACAAAAAAGGTAAGGATAGCATAAAGAAGGCTCGTATCATGTTGAAATGCGCTTTTTTGATAAAAACGCGAATACGGAGCAACTTTCCATTTTAAGTAATATTAATTCTATATTACATTAAGGAATTATTAGAATACCTAAAATTTACTTCTGTGTTCCACCAATATTAAAATGTATATAATTTATTCATAAAAATTATTTTTAGATTAAAAACAAATTAATCATTTGATATATTTTTGGTTTTAAGGGTTAAAGCTTTCAACAGCAGCTATCTAGTGCTACGCTTTGTTTCACAAATTAACCATCCCATCTATTGGATTTTACTCATTTTTCTCATAAAAGTTCCCTTACACTTCACGTATTACGTAACAATGTACTGTGCATAATTCTGCTTACAAATGGATAATATCGATCAAATAACTACTACGGAATTGTCCAAGCTAAATAAACAGAGTCTCCTGCAACTTGTTAAAGCTGACAAATTACGTAGACATTCATGTTCATCTCTTACCAACACTAAAACTCTGACCTTGCAATCGATTGAGAAATTACTCGACAGAAAATTAGCTGAGTTATCTTCAGTTTTCATAACTCTCATAGAGGCTGTTGAAGCTGAAAATGAATCTCTTCGTGCCGAATTAATTGTTTTAAAAGAACAATCTGTTTCTATGGAGAAGTCAACCAAATCTACTACGAACCCACTAAATTAAATAATTTTGCAACAGTCACTGAAAATAGAACAAATAGAATTCAAAAATCGACGCAAATTTGGTGTTTTACTTGGAATTCCCGAAAATAATTAAACATAATAAATGACAGACAAAATAGACCTGGTGGAGGAGTTTGTGTACATACCTTAAAGAAGATATTCAGTTTATACAAATAAACACAGATAATAGCCCAGTACTAATTGAAATTATATGCATATATCTCCTTCATTCATAGCAAATCTTATTATCCATCTCTTCTTTAAGCAAAGACGAAACTCAACTTATTAATAACTACATGATTGATTTACTGGAAAACTCACTATTAAAGAAACCCGATTTCACAATTGTTCTTGCA
>JAUZND010074301.1:0-16705 GCA_034780555.1 Coelogynopora nodosa
GTATGGTCCAGAGTCGACACATCTCCTACTACTCACGACCTAGGTGACCCGAGGCTTATCTTTATTAGTCCTGGGGATGTATACATGCGTTGAAGTATACATAGGCAATAGGAGTTTGATGAGGTAATTAAACAAATATATATATATATTTAAAATCGATATAAGACGCTATGATACAATCATGTCATATGTTGTTTTCATTGTACTAATTTTAATAATAAAATATGTATATATAAATAATTCTTAATATATTTACATATTTTTAAAACTTTGAAACAAATTAATCAAGTCGAAAAAATAAGAAAATATTTCAAACATTTTCAAATTCTGCCAACATATATAATAAGGATGTATCAGAAATGCAGGCCCACATTGATAATTATAATGAAATGTCTGAATGTGTTACAACAACTGGGGGTTATTTTAATATTAAACATATATTTTAAACATATATTTTTACCTTCTTTGGTGTCCACAAGTTGACTGTTTGCAGTTATAAATATTACCATTGTAGACACAATCATGAAAAATGCGAAAAACAATAGAAAAGCACGATCGATAACTCGTGCTGCAAACTTCCACTGATTATCTTTCTGTTCATCGTGCGAATCGTCTTTTATTTTTTGTGTAATGAATTGTAGTTCTTTTAAAACAGATGCCTCTTCTTCCCTAGCCAATGATCCATTCAGTTCAGAGGTTGTGGCTACAATAGGATTTGTGAATCCGAATAAAAAAGGTGTTGAAAGAAAATGGTAAACTTGTGTTTATACAATAATATTAATCATTATTACCATTTAAATGCATTTTATAATTTGTAAATATATAATAGATTTAATGCGCCATGCTTCTCTGATATGTTTGAAGATTTATATTAATAAAAAATTATCCGTCCATCCATTTTTAAATTTTAAAAGTTGTGTAAACCAAAAACCGATTTCAAAATTGTAAATACTAAAAATATAGATTTTCAAAACTCAAAACTCAAAACATCAGAATTCAGAATTGAACTTCTTTCAGTGTGTTTGTTACCATCTGAAAATAGTTCAATTTTGATGCTTTGACTATTGACTGTTAAAAATATCAAAAAATTAAATAAATGACAAAATGTGTCCAAAACTTGTAAATTGACAAAAAATGTAAAAGAAAAATTTTCATGGATTTAAAAAAAAAAAAATAATTGTTCAGCATTTCACATATTTATTTATTACACAAATTATGTTTCAAACTCGCCATTTTTATTATTTAGGAAGCTTAATAATGTTCACTAACATTTTAAATTAAATAGGAGCAATAAACCAATTTTCTAATGTTCTTGATATTTTGCATATTGTGTTTATGCTTGTTGCATTTTGCTTTTAACTTACCAGATTTTTTGTGAATTGAGTTTTCAATGCCTGAGTTTTCAATGTTTTTAACCGAGCCATTTATTGGTACTCTTGTTCCTTCAGCATTTGTATAAATTGGCGATTTCATGCACAAACACTTGGCGAGCCCATTGTTTATTAAAACCTTCACCTGACAATATGTGATAAAATAATATCGTATAGTCAGTCTGTAGACAATTAAAACGATGCAGCGCGGCGGGGTATACAACTGCGCTAAGACTAACAAATGTAAGTGAAAGTTGTTTACTTTGACTTGACGATATATTGATTTAATACATTTCAATTATAAAAAACTGGTATATATTAACATTACATCATTTAACCTATGAAAACAAATTCTGATAAATTAAAAACAAAAAGGCAATTAAATATTCTTTGTATATTAAAATAACATTATCAAATAAATTGAAATAATTAAATAATTAAATATGAATACTTGGATGATTTAACACAAAAATAACTTTCATTGTATTAATGGTATTATGCTGTGAAGTATTAATGTTATGTGACAATAACAAAAAACGTACAAACTTAGGAACATCCTCATCGTCGGTTTTTTTGTGGTGCAGGTTGAGTACAATGATTGTACAGATAACAGAGGCCGCGCACATGAACATGGTGAGAGAAAAATATATCCCTGAAACGGAATTTTTAAATGATTGTTGTAAATGAGATCAAATAAATGTCCGAACATTTCTATGTAGGGCACAACAATCATGTAATAACATTTACTTCAAATATTTATTTATATATATGATCATTTAAAATAGGATTTTTTGCAAAAAACTTTGCTATTTTAGCATTTGTTTAATACATTTCGAATGTTATTCATTTATCACTACTCAGTAGCATGACCATAAACCCTTATAATATAAACATGAAATAAAGTAAGGGCTATACTTATCAACATTGCTATAAAACTATAATCAGTAACTAACATAAATTTAATTAATGTTAGAAGCTTTCCACGCGGATATCCATTAACGCGCATTAAACACGTTGTGTTTTACGGCATGGAACATTTTGTTCTGTGGCTGCTACATTAGTAAGATTATTATGACTCATACTATTATATTACAATTCATGATATTGTTATATATACGTATATACAACACATTCATTATATTACAATACGTGAAAGTTCCATATCGGGTCGTAAATCAGAAAAATCGAGAAGAATTGCATTGCTTATCAACTTTAGTGGATGTATTCTATGCTTAAGCTTTCTATTTTGAAAGTTGTATGTTCTTCCATGACCATTTGTGGTCACATCCAAATTTTTAAGTTTAACAGGTTTGTGAATGAGCATAGTTATCAATTTTATGGAGTTCATTTTTGTTGACGTATGTTTATCAGAGGAATTTATTGTTTATTTCCAAAACGTTTTAATATGATTATGCTTTTTGAAATTTAATAATTCAATAATTTAACAAATGAACAAATGAATTCTATTAAATATATCCTTGATATTCATAGATATAGCGGCCAAAGGATTAAGTGTGGAAATCTGTAAGAATTACAATTAAAACAAGGTATACCTTGAAGATATATAACATTATATACAATTGAATGTAGGTATACATTTTTTTATTGTAACTATTCGATATTTTCAAAAAAAATCTTGTTTTAATGTTAATTATTAGCTATTTCCAGAACTGAACCCTATGGTCCGCCATATTCATCTGTCCTGTAAGAACATGCATTATATTATACGTTCTATATTCAATGACTTTTACCAATAAGGGGAGTCGCCATGGATGTCTCAGGCACACTGCTAGCTGCTATAAACAGAAACATTGTCAGCGCCAGAAGGATAGTTATACCTGTAAAAGATGGTTAAGGAATATGTTCAAATGGTTCCCTACATTTAAATAATTATATATGTCGCTATATATTATTGTTAACATAGGAATATCAAACATTAGTGACCAAATATACTTTGAACATTTGGTTGTTGAAAAATATAAAGAGAAAGTGAAGGAGTTTACAAGTAGTGTTACATATACAGTATGTATATTTATATAATATTCAATAAATGGAATATTACATTGTACTCTTAAAGATTTGCGAACCCAACAAACATAGTCAAAGTTGTTTGTATTATATGGAATGACGCTGAATAATATTTACTGTAATTACCGCCGGTAAAGTAGGATCAAATTGGATAATAAAAAATCTAGATAATCAATTTTATACTCGAAAATAATGTTGCTTTAAAGTTAGAATTTGTTTCACATAATTTTATGAAGGCTCTTTTGAGTGACATAATATTACTTCGGTAAAAAAAAACAGGAAAATGGGTACCTATTAATTAATTCAATTTGTTGTAAAATACCGCCTTTCTAACTTTTAGTGCGTACTGTTTTTACATTTGTATTGTGACAATCTCTTTGCACTTGTATCCTAATGGCTAAAACTTTATTGTTGTATTGTTAAGCCCCTGTTACACTAGGCAACGAGTTGCCGGCAACATATTATTGCCTGATCAATGTATTGCCCAGCAGTGTAGCACCCCACAGGTAAAACAATGCAGGAGTAGAAGTTATATCTATTTTTAGTGGTAATTGTTTATCTGATTGGAGCGGTTTTTCAAGGTCATAATAGCGATCTTTAAATTAATGCAATATAAAAAAGTCAATAGTAGTTTTTGTTTTTGTTAAATAGGCTCATATTATTTCGAATTAAAAACTTAAACATGACGATTGTTATTCAATTTTTATCCTATTATCCGTGTTTTTCAATTTTCACGTCACTAATATGTCCATCTACGTTCTATATTTATTATAATGTATTACATTCAAATATATGTTTTGATGATATTGGGTCGATAATGGAATACGCGTATTTATTTTTAACTTTTCGAAGCAAATAAATGTTAGCACATGTATGCCCAGTGCTTTTTTGAAAACTGTTGAAATCATATATATTGATTAACATATATATCGAAAAAGTAAGTGAATATTTAAAGTTTAAATTATTACACCCTTAAAATGTTCACTAACATTGTGCAAAATAATTGATGTGTAAAATGTTTTAATTAAATATTATATATATATGTATATTTATATTATATTATATTTATATTATATATTTATAATTTATTTTATTGATTTAATTTAAGAAATGCGGATAACCTTGGAAAAACACTCCAATCAGATCAATAGTTTCGAGAAAAAAGTAAAGAGGGCTTCTACATATGCAATACATTACATGTTGACTTTTACACAGGCGATACATTGCTACGGTAAGCCGGAAACAAAATGCTTAGTTTAACAGGGACTTAAGTGTTATAATTGTACATGTTCATAATATATAAACTACAATAGTGTTGTGCTTTTTTCTGTGTCATAAGTATGAGTCATAGCTATTGCACTGAAATCAAATATACTTCGGGATCATGATTTTAAATTTGTAAATTTTACGCATTTATTAAAAAGGTTTTTGTGCTTATTTTAGCGAACTCTAAACAAATATTTAATTAAAAGATATCAATAGCATTATAAGTACATTAATATGACCGTGAAACACCATACTACACTTCTAGAATAATATATATATATATATATATTACCTGAATAAAACAAAGAACATGAGTATAACCTTAGTTGAAAAGTACTTCGTGTATTTGTTTGTAAATTGAAAAACAAATATATAATCACAATTTAAGTAGGTATCTTACCCAACGAAATTTTTTCTCCAGCGTCAGGTGGCATCAAAAATACCAGAAAAGACATCATCGATATTACGACACAGGGAACAACGAGATTAAACAAATAATACAGGTGACGTCGTTGAATGAATATGTAGACATTCATAAATATATATGGGTATTCACAGCATTCGTACTGCATTTGTTTCCGATGAATATGGCTATCTAAATAGTATAAATAAATAAAAACATTTACCACGAATAAGACAAAAATTACATATTTATAACAGTTTTAGCATGGAACACCTTCTGGGTTCCTCATTTTGTTTCAATTGAACTTACTTATCCAAGCCCATGATCCACTTGGTACGAAGTTTGAACCTTTCACTTCTCCATCGCTGGAGCATTTCCCTGTTTTATTTAAGTAGATATCATCCGGACACTGAAGCAATATATTCATCGTACGCATATCATGAATCCAGCTACCAAAATTCAGAATACACTGTTGTCGGTCAAAAGGAAAGTATGTTACATCAATTATGCAGTGTGAAATGTAAATTGATGGATATTCGTATGTCAAAATTCCCATGTGAGATGCAATCACTGAAGTGATTAATCCGTTTTCAAATTTTTCAGAAGCACTAAATAACAATAATTTAATACATTTTATGGCCACATTATGTAATTTTATGACAGCAACAAAAAATTAACGTGAATCAAAGAATACTACGAAGTTTCTTATTTGTATGTTTTCTTATTCTTATTCTTAGATTTTGTTTTATATTATCGTTACACATAACAACATAATTTATAACAAATTTGACGTATACATATGTGTATATATTTAGATTGTAATATGTGTATATCGTAATGTGAAACATACTAAATCAACTTTTTTTCAGAAAACTATAAACAAGACATTATCATATGGTGAAAAAAATAAACCAGGATGAGGCTGTGTGATTTAAATATAAATCAGATACTACCTCCACAGTTGCAATATACTGAAAAGGATGCAATTCGCTAAATTAGTCTTGTTTTCATCACTCACAATTACACACATATAGCTGATATGAAGAACCTTAAAGTTACCAAATTTAACTTAACAATACTTTTGTAGCTTAAGGTTGGAACCTTATTTAATGGTTTTATTCCCAAACTGACTGTTACATTATAGACTGTGTATTGTGCTCCAACCACGAATATACTATCATCGAAAAGTTTGCAAAGTACTCCAACCACGCTACCATCATTGTAATGTTTAATATACACAACCTTGGATACGACTTTCATTAAGTTTATATAGACATTTTAATGCAATAGTTTAGAAAAATAAAGTAATTTATTACATTAATTACTATAATACACTACATTGACTGATTGCTGACTAAAAAAAGGTGTAATGCAAAATATTGCACTAAATTAACGTCAAGTTAATATTTTTATGGGCATATAGTACATATAATTTGTAGCTTTTGTTTTTAATTGACGTGAAATACAGCAATGAATCTTTTACATTATAACTAACATATTATTTATTATTGATATTTTTTACTTTATATATAAATGAAAATATGTTCGATTTAGCATTGTGTCACCTGTTATATAATATAAAATCTGGCATCCAGGTATGGTCCGGAGGAAAAGTAATAGATGTGATATTTCCAAAGTCTGCTGGATTCCAAGTGAAATGATAGTTGTACCATTTCTAAAAAAACAAAACGCATTGTACTCAAAAATATATTCATACCATTTGTGTAAAAAAGTATAAATAAATAAATACATGCTATAAATAATTTGTTGCTGTAATTATTGAACTTTTTTAATAACGTTATGTAAGAAATTAATTAAATAAATTATTGTAAAACGCTATCTACACATAACTAATATGGATTGATGATAGTGAAACAAATCAATTATTTCATTTATGGAGAAATGCTATAAAGGTCATTTCGTCTATACGAATGAAATTTTACTATAATTGTTTTACTTACTTTTATTATTATACGGTATTATTTCATTTTATAAAACAATTCACGTATTAATAATGTTGTTATCTTTTCATATATTTGACTATTTTAACTTCTAAGTTCACTTCACTATTTCTTAGCTTGACCATCGTGTCACAAGTTGTACCAAATTGACATGTTGTCTCTCTATTCCACGTTTTAAATTCAATGGAAAATGCCATGCTATTATTTTTGTAATATTATATATGTTGTATATTATGCACGATGTTAAGCACTGCATTATCGATCTATAAATATTAACAATTAATTCTGCATTATAATATTATTATATATATATATATAATATGCATTATAATAAGCATATATAATGGAATTATAGATATTTTGTAAAAATACATATTCACTTCTACTTGTATCACGTTTCCTTGACATACTCTCTAATTTTTTCAATTTTTAACAAAAGTAAGTCTCTTACCATATTAGTCCATATTAATGTTTTCAATACTTGCTTTACTTCATCCTGTAACATGAATAAGACAAACATTATCGTTTAAACTAACATATTTCTCTGAAAGAAATTATAATAATAAATTGCAGGCTTTAAATTAATTTTTGTGAAAGTAAAAGTTTACAATGAGCTTCAAATCTGTGTAATGTTAAACTGAACAGTTGTTATTTTTATACATTGAAATAAGTAATTGAAATATATTTTAATGTATTATTTACTTTAATGTATTGTATAAATACACTCAACAAATATGGTACGATATATATAATAATTCAACGCGTATGCAACATAATCCTCGTATGTAACCTTGCAACCTTCTCTTACTGCTATTTATAATATTATATAATTGTATTTATTTTAATTATTTTAATTATAATATTGATCGACAACTTATTATTGAAAGATGTACTACAATTATTATTGATTGATGTAATACATTTATTATTGATTGATGTAATAGAATCATGTTGAATAATGGAATAAAACTATTATTGAATAATGGAATAACATTTTAAAAATTAAAAAAAATTTGAAAATAATGTAGAGTAGCAGAACATAACAACCAAATTAATTTGAAATTTATTTACTTCGAGATTAGATTTTTTTTCTTTCATTTACACTGATTAAGAATGTTTCATTGGTTTTATTCGAATATTAAGCAAATATACCGCAATTTGAGAAACAAAAATGACGATTTGTAATAAGAAAATCGTCCTTAATCTATATTAAATAGTTACGAGTTTAATAAACAAAAAAATATATATTGAGGTACTGAAGAAAATAAATTATTATCTATATCGATTGTGCAGAATCTGCATACGTTAAGGTTTGGAGACATATATCGTTTTTTAATATTAAGTATTTTAGTAAATATTAAACACAATAACGCTTCCTGAGATACCATATCGGATCATGAATAAATTAAAAATAATAATACGAATAAGCACCACCGATTACATTACATAACAAATTGTATTGTTTAAAATTAAAATATTGTATGAACTTTGTGATACATTTATTATAATTAACGATGAAATTGTAATGAATGTTTTTCAAAATATCTAAAGCTTTGATTTTATATAATTATATCGATTCATGTAAAAAAGCAAATTCTATTGAAAATAAATTATTTATGTAAACCTAAATAAAAAACATTTAAATATTTTTCAAAAAATAGTAACATAAAAACATCATATTACACTGAATTATTAATGATTCAATATTGTTTGGTATATACTTTTATAGGAAGGTAATACATGTATAGGCTTTAAACTCGTTAGTAGATTGTTATAAAATCAAATAATTTATTTAATTGCTAAACAAGTTATACTATCTGTAACATTAATGTTTCCGAAATTACTTTTTAGATGGATATTAAGATGAAATATGTTTTTGTTTAAAGTTGTTCCCAATATACATTGTGCAATATTAACAGTTGGATAAGAAGTAATCATTTTGTGTTATACATCTTTGGCAGATAATTAACAAATTCGTTGCGGGTTATGTTCTAAAAATATATATTTAATATAAAATCTTCAAAAAATGTGTATGGTAACACTAAATTAAATGCAAACTAATATTCCATAGTTTAATTGTGAGTACCTAACACAATGATAAATTAACTGTATAAGTTAAACATATACTTTATAACCAAATATATAACATGTTTATGTCATATTATTACAAAAAGATGGAACCTTAAATATAAAATTCAACAAATAAAGTATTGCTAATGTAAGATATTATAAATCCAAATTAATACTCCAATTGAATTTGTTTCTTTATATATATAGTCACATATTATATTGTTGTAATTATTTAATATTAATTAATTATAATGTATTATAATGTAATAATTATTAATATTAATTAAACTGCAATAAATGTCAACCTTGTTAGAAAATACGATAGCAAACCACCTTCATTCTTTTGATCTACTAAATGGTAGGGTATCAATGAGATATACAATTAAGTAAATCATCTTTTACTGGTCGAATCGATAATTGCCATTTTCGGTGACAATTAATACCCTTTTAAACGCTTTAATAATTATAATTTTGTTTATGTATAATTTATGGGCATGTATAGTGCTTCATAATATGCAGCTAAATGTGACCTGGCCTTATAACATAATATTACTTTTAAAAGACTAGAGAAGGTTAAAGTATTGCACAATGAGTTTGACTGAATCCACAATGACTGTCAGAAGTTTCAGTATGTCCAACGCAGCCATAAGCAAATATTGATGTAAAACATGAAAACTAAACTGCTTATTGTATAAATGGTAATCACATTTTTACAACGTACTACTGTGATTTAGTAGTATGAATTAATTATAAATAAAAATGATTATTCCATCAGCTGGAAATGACTAATTTAACTGTTTGTTATTATCAATCCATTTTCATTCATTTTTGTTCTATAAGAAGATATTAAGTGCATATTTGTATTGGCGTATACATGTTTGTGATTTATATGTCCTTAATAGGTGTGTGTTATTATTGGGTTATGAATATACATTATTATTTTATATTTACTGTTTTGCTTATTCGATTCTAAGTCAGATACAAAACTATATATAAGCAGTCAATTATGTATTGGGCATAATATATTAGTTAAATTACATTTTTGCATTAAATTCAAAATTAAAATTTTGTTTAAATAGTGTACACCGCACTCACTAATTCGAAGATTTCGATGAGTTGAAGTTTCACTCGAACCTCCAATGGTTGACTTTCATTTACAACCGGTCGTTCTAGTATGTTATTGGCGTCTTCTTTGGAGGCATTGAAGATGTGTGCAAGCAAAGCCAACTCATGGCGTCCGCATTCGCATGCTGAAATGAAATATGTTATACACCTGTTCACACTTTAGCAGTCATATTGCACATTAAAAGTATTGTATGTTATAAATATAGTAATCATGGTAGAAGTGAAAGCATTTAATTTGTTTCACGTATTAAATCAATAAATGTGCGTAAATTTTTGCCTTAAATGCATCAAAATAGAATACGCCAAAAAATAAATATATCCGATTAACAATAAATTATAAACATATTAACAAGGTGCACGTGCTTGTTCGGAAGTTTTTGTTTTTCATATTTGATTTTTAAAGTATTACAATCATTAGGACAATAATTTTACGAATTTTTTGTAATATATGTAATGTTATAATACGTGTTTTTTATATTTTAATTGTCTAACCAAATGAAAGGGAAATGGAGTAAATCTATATCTCACGCTATGTGTAACATTAGCATCAGTTATGAAAAATATTGTTTAACAAAACAATGTATAAGTATACTGTATTATTTTAAAATAATATTGAAATATTCTAAATTATACTAATAAAAATGTATTTATAAAATATAGATAAATATTAAATATTTATTATATTATGCATAATTTCTTATACTTACTAATTTAAATGGATTTAAATATTTAGATTAAAGACGTAATATACAATAATTTAAAAATGCTCCTTTATACATTGCATTACAAAATGGTTCTCTATTAGTATCAAAACATATTTGTACTACTGAAAGACACAATAAGGACGAATTGTTTTATAGATTATACAAAAGACAAATAATTTGAAATGCTTATTTCCTTAAATTTCGTTTCGTAATTTGTTGTAATTTATAATCATTTTTCAGAAGTTTCATCTAGTGTGCCCACGACATTATATAATATACATATATATTAAATGATCACATTCTATTCCATTCCTCAAAAAACTAAAATAAAAATCAAAAATATAAAAAGAAAACACAAATGATGACATCGACTGTAAAAAACAAAAAACAACATTTTATAATTATATTAAAACGGTTGAAAAGAAAAAAAAACAAGATTACAACTGAACTCCAGAAAGGTCAAACAAAAGGGTTATTATGTTATCGATAAACTACAGGGATAATATGGCAAAGTCAAGGAAGTGAAATTATAAGCTAGCTTAATCAAATCTAAAAATCAGTAAAATTATAGCCAAGGGACAGACCGGATCATAAAGAAGAAAAACATTATGAAAACTTACCCAACATATATAAACCAAAACAGCAACATAAAAATAGGTACTTTGTATTCATCGTTGTTTCTTATATCGTTGTAAACTTTTATTTTATATAATATTGGAAGAAGAAGCTACTGTATATAGGCAATAGCACATAATACGTCAAATAAACATGTGTAATTGTACTATTATTGTAAGCATTGCATCGTCCTAAAGTAAATAAAGGCTCTCATTATATTATAATATGCTCGAATAGATAACAAGAGTATTGACGTAATAATTGAAACAAGATCGAACTAATAATGATCCTACGTATTTGCTTTATCGAATTAATTGGTGATAATAACCTATATCAACATATAGTCATAAACAATGTCATAGATAAACTATGTAGAAACAAAATATAAATTATGAATTTGCCATAAATAAGTTATTTTGTTTGAAAAAGTTAAAAATAATGGAAAGGTCAATTCTGGCGTTTCAAATGTGTATGATAATTACTATATGAATATATGAACAATGTATGCAATAAATACATAAAATTAATAAATTATTATAAATATATGGATATAAAACACATAAAAATTGTGTATAGTTAAACAATATGTTTTGACATAATTAAAAAGTGCCAATTAATATTTATGACAAACCGGTTACATAGAAAGAAAATATAAACATTTTATTCATGCGTCTTTCTATCAGAGTATTTATGGCCAATAAAACATTTGATTATATTTCCTGCTTTCTAGAAATTAATTTAGCTAAATATAGTTATTAGTATACTTTAAATAAAAAGTCATTGTCAAAGTTATCAATGAGGCAATGAGTTATTCGCGTTTGTCAAAACTGTTTGCCCACTATTTTAGTAACACGCGAAACTGCTAACAAAATTATTTTAATATATTTATTTATGATGGAAAATATTTTGCATTTTCTGGAACATATTCATACTTAACAATAACTTGTTTTAGTTGTTTGTATATAATTTTATTTTTATTGTGGTTATAATAATCCACGTGTGTCAATATTATATATACCGTATATACTCGCGTATAAGTCGCAAATTTTATGACGAAATATTGACCGAAAAGTTGGGGGGGTGGCGACTTATACACGGGTCAGCAAATACGTACCTACCTACATATCTAATTCCTTATCGTGTGCGTGTCGCTAATATTTGATTCCCTCTCATTGGCTGCAGCTGCAGTCACGAATGCGCGCACGACAAGTTTGTGCATTACGCCTATGATAGGGTCCCTACCATAAAAATTATGTAACCTTGAATAATAGGCCTGAGTTAATCATATTATTAGAGCAGTTTGCATACAGTACAAGTCCTCAAAAGTTAGGGGGGCGACTTATCCGCGAGAGCGACTTATAAGCGAGTATATACGGTAGATATACGAGTAAATCGAATAAATATACGTAATGCATTTTTCTATTAAATGTGTTACATAATAAAAGCGCTTATTGAAATGCTTTTTTTGAATATCTGTTCAATTGAAATTAACTAATAATTTCATGATCTAATAAACTAATCATTATAATAAATCAAAAATATGATTGATATGCATGAGTAAGATATATGTGGAGCCCAAAGGCTACTATACAAATTTTAAATGAACCGCTAGTTAATTGTATGTAGCTTAAACATTTTGTTGTAAAACCCATTTTCTTTATTGGTCTAACAACAGCAAACAGTTAGGATTCCGAAAGGTTTATCATTAGCAAGTAAAGTCGTCATTCATGTATTGGACAAAGTGTGCAGCCTAGATTTAGTGGAGCAGCTTTAAGTACAGGGTGAGGTACGAGCACCATTCTAAAAGCAGCCGGTTTGTGTTCATCATCTTCAACAGCTTTATTGTTTAATGAGCACTCGATATCCGCATTTATAATTATGGCAGTCTTTGACATAATCCCAGATTGGTGAACTCCACATTTGTTTTTTTCGGTGGTAGAAGTGTGATTGCCTGGGGTCACGTCAACAACACGTCGAAACGTCACCACGACATAACGTCCCCATATCTTTTTTTTTTTTTAATTAAATAAATCTGATTCTGATGTCCATCCGTCTAGGGGGACTAATTATTTGTCCATTTAATAATTATATTGATATACATTTGTATATATAAACAAACGTTTGTATTGAAATTAATGTTTTTAGTATTGGATTTGGTGACGTTTTGTCGCGGTGACGTTTTGACGTGTTAGCGATTGTCTGCTCTAAATAACACAGATTGCAATGATCATCAAGCAGTTTTTCAGATTTAAACGGTTGAAGACATCCTTCGCAAAATGTGTTTATATGAGCCCAGCTGGAATTGTTCTTTCTCTTGCGACATCCGAGGGGGGAGGGAGAAAGGGGAGGAAGAGGGGGAGGGGCCCATTGCCTCACAATGTAAATAATGATGATTATTTATTTTATGTAGCCCTCATATAAAGCATACAATTTAACTGCATGGGCAATTTGGATTATATTACAATTATTGGAAAATTGCGTTTGACTTATGGATATTATTTTTGCTTCATAATTTTGATATTTTACTGGTAACATAATATACAGTTTAACGCGAATATTTAAACCACCGAATTATATATTAGCTGTGTTTGATAAATCATTTTTTAAATCGTGCACTCATTAATTCAAATATTTCTCTCAGTTGTAGCCTCACTCGAACCACCAATGGTTTGCTTTTATCGAAAACCGGTCATTGATGTTTGATAATGATAATGGAGTCTTCTTTGGAGATTTTGAATTTATGCGCAAGCACAGCTAACTCATGCGTCCACATTCACATTCTTAAATAAATTGTAATACTTTCAATAAAAGTATATTTAAGTCGTCACGAAGGAAGAGGAAGCATTATAAGGATATTTGGCGGTATGGACATCCAGTCTACCTTCGAAAGTGTTTACCACAAAACACAATCGGTGCAGAAAAAACTGAAAATAATGCCATGGAGACTAAATCTGGTCAAGCTGGTAAATTAAGAGAACCTAAATCCAGACTAAACATTGGAACAACGGCATTCCGATTTTGGGGACCAAAGAGTTTCAATAAATGTCTTTAAACTTTATAATGCATGTATATAAATGATGGATAAGTTTATATGCTTTATTATATTACCAGTTCTATATTGTATAATACCATAACATGTTTTACACATTAAACATCATAATATATACAATACAGTTAATACAATTATTTATTTTTCAACGTTATGTAAATATCATCAAATTCGGATTTACTCGATTATACCTACTTGTATTAATAACATTATTATGCTTATTTCCATATAAATGTAAACCAATTTTAACTGTTCAACTCCAGATTCGATCACAAAATAGGCGAGACCATTTATCAAGTTAAAAAATTGTAAAATAATGTCATAATATCAACATTGACAGTAATAGACCATCTATACTACTTATTTATATTTAAGTAGTATATAGAAGAAAATCATACATTTTATTCATATTTCAGCAATAGATTCTATCTAAAAAATGTAGACATCATTTGATCCGATTTTCAAAATTCAAAAACTACTCTACATAATTATAAATATTGACCTGCCAGACTAAGTATCCTGCTATATTTACTACTCAGTTTCAGATAAGGAGTATATGGACAAATACATATACTATACTCGTTGTTGGGCAGATCAAGGGTGAAGGGGCCGGGGTCTATTTCTGACTGGAGCGCTAACATTTGTGTGTGTATCCGATGCATGGGTGGTATTATTGCATGGCCCTCAGGGTCCGCCTTTTTTTTTTACTCTTCCCAAGGAGGTTTATAGCAGATTATTATTTACAATATTGGGTGAGTAGATTTATTGTTTTAGCGAGAAGGATTTATGGCATTTTACATGCGTCAATTTCATATATGTTCAATTATGATACCGGTGACATGGATAGTTTGATGACGAGAAGAGAAGGACATCTGATTACGAGATAATTAAAAACAGACTATACCCATTTCACATAATAACGCTGATTAAAATATTTTTTGTAAATCATTAAATTATCCATGCAAATCGATTTAGAATGTGTTTCTATATGATTCAAAGTTGTATAAATGAGTTAACCATATGACCTAGCAATATCAAAAATGTATAATAAACATTTCATTTAAAATATTATTATATATTTTTGTTTTTAAAGTTAATATTTTTATAAATAACACTAAATTATAAATCAGTGGTGCTCCATGATTATTTCTAGATAGAACATAATTATTCACTACTATTTAATAGACGCCTAGAATACTATTTTACATTTTTGATTTATAACAAAATGCAGCAAAAACGTTATCTCAGAGGCAGTCAAAGGGGGTTGTTCAGAGATTCTGTAACTCCTCCTATAAACACAAAGTACTCTTTTCATTAATTATTGAGTTTGTTAACTCACATGTGAGGGTAACATTTAGTATAAAATATTCTAGTTCCCTGACATGTGCCCTTTTTAATTTTGTTTAATTTTAATCCTTCTAAAAATCCTGTTATCGCGCCAATATATATAGCACGTTTTCAAATTAGGTGACATTGTAAGAATCTATCATACTCAATTATGCAAATTGTGTATACTGGGGAGCCGAGGATATTGTTAAATTCAATACAGTATTATACAAATAATTTAGACTAAGTATACCATGTAGCCCACATATAATAATCTCCCAAAACGCGGCAAAGACACGCCCATTACCGATTGACAAAAAGGCAGTCAAGAATTATATTTTAATAATGTGATTTTTTTAAGATATAGCTAGGTAACAGAACCAATGTTATCGTTTAATTAAAAAATATTAAATTACATTTATCTATTGACACATACTGTATGTTGTAATTGAAATAAATAGTTACTAGGAATACATTATATATTGCTGATTGATCATCAATCAGCATTCAATATACTGCCTGATGGTTCCAATCAATTATATAGTTACAATGGACATTTTTTATTTATGAAAATAAACTAATGAAAATTGATGGGGAAAAAAGTAAGACCAGCATTCATAAATATGGCATTAATCAAGGTATTACACCAGGGCCGGCGCCAATGGCCCGGTTGGTCCGGTTTGAACCGGACCACTTTTTATCAACTTGCGAAAATTTAATATTAAAATGCCCTTTTTAATATCTTTTTAATATCCCTTTTAAATACCCTTTTTAATCATGATAATAAT